>NW_017562511.1:107810-162429 GCF_001854935.1 Bemisia tabaci | reverse complement strand
CCCCCCCCCCCAAAAAAAAATTGTCTGGTTTTCAAAAAGTGTGAGTATATACTGGAAAAGAGGCCAAATTTTTAGGTGAGCCTCTCTTGATGCGGCGTGTCTCAAATTAAGGTCTCTACAGCAGACACTCTTCAGTATCTCATAGAATGAGTCACCAGCAATATCATTCAATTTTATGCTGATATAAGACAAATTATATTTAATTTAGAACTTTTGGGGCTCAATTGCGGTTGGTTAAAACTGTAACCTGTGTTTTTTTGGTTTTTTTTTTCAAACCTATTTGTGGTTTGCCAATTCCAGACCTTATAATTTCATTTTGGTTTGATATTCTGGGGTGGTTTTTGTGGCCTACTGTGAGACGCTACTCTATCCAATGGTAGCGACAATTTGATTTCAAGGTTTTTTGCATTAAGAATCATTTTCCCATAATCACATATGAAGCTGTAATAGCAAAGCTAAAGTAAAGCTAGTACAATCCTCTGCTCTCCTTTTTGAAACTGGTAAGAATGAACATTGAGAGGGTTTTCTTTGTGCGTTATTGTGTGTATCTTATTTTAGAGTACAGAAAACTAGGTACTTTTATAATTCTCAGCCTAATCGATCGCAAGTGGATCTCTTGTACCTAATCTGTATTCCTCAAACTTAGGATTCATTTTCTTCATAATATACATAGAAGATGCAATATTCTATTATTGACCTTGTGTGTATGTAATTTGCATTAAGACAGCATACACTTGCTTTTATTTGTTGAATTTCAGCATATAAGTGGAGAGAAGATGGTATTTTGAAATCGAGATTTTAAAATGTACCCTAGTTTTGAGTACCTTTAATAAATATTTTTGCTTCATCTTTGGAACAGTATTAAAGTCTGAAATCAACCATTTTGAAATAGCGCGCTTTGCTTTTTTCCTTGGAGTTTCATTTTTTTACCACCAAAGAAGAATAACTTTAAGTTTTGTGAAATTTATCAATTCACACCTCTTACTCATAGAATAGTGGATCATTTTCATCCTCGCTGTTGAAGTCTCGGGTCAGCAACGCTAGAGAGCCTGCATGTGCAAATTTTCAGGAATGATCTAAGTTCAATTTTCGATATTTTGTCGATATGTGTACGGCAAAAAAAAATTCTATCCTATGAGCTCTATGTTGTATTTGACTACAATGCAATTATTGATGCAGCTACAATATTTAACCTCTTATGCTGTCAGCAATGATGACCACTTTGAAATATTTAGACTCCTCTCCCGTGGTGGATTAAAAATTAAATAGATGCAAATGTTGGCTGCTATTCGTTGAACCTGGTTGAACCACTGAGATCAGTTATTGACTGTTTTTCTCGTGGGTTACAACTCTGACGCATTGAGTGCAAGAGTGAGCAAAAGTCATCTGTGAAAATGTCCTTCATGTTTAGTGTATGACCCACCCATCACCAAAAAAGCATAAGCTTCCCAGCTTTCCAGTTTCTTCCTTTCTTTTTTTTTGGAAACTTGCAGTAGATATAAGCAGCAGGTTGATGTATTTCATGTGATATTTTCACCTAATCTGTTCTTTTCCCTCCTCTGTGATGTTGTTTTATTTTCAGGCAAAATCCCTCACGATTCAAAAAAAGAGCGAAGTTCACGCCTTAGTCTTCACCACTCGTGTAACCCTTGTATAAAGCCCAACCCACTCGATAACACGAGTCTGGAGGCTTACGATCTTGCTAGTCCCTGCTGCAGCGCGCACTGCATTCCCAGAAGGCGCTCGCGGCACAAATCTAAGTCCCGTAAATCGTCTTGCTCGCATGAGTCGAACAAAGGTCTGTGCTGGTTCAGGGACGATGTTTACTCTTCTTTCCTCCTTTGCTTTTGCTTAATTTTAGTGAGCTGCAGTGTTTTGTTCTTTTCGGCTTTGTAGATTCTTTGGAAACAAATACCAAAATTCATCTGATGGGAAGTAAAATTGCACCAGATAATTAAAGTATTCAAAAAAAGACGCACTAAAAATGTGGTTTCCAAGTGTAAAATCTTGGGCTTCGGTGTTTCGATCAGTCATGTGGATGATGGGTCGAAATATGTCAAGTGTCTGATTTTGAAGTTAAACTACATTGTGTGAAGCTTCTTAGGATGTTTCAATCGAGTATCACAATTGTTCCTGCATTGCAGTCATCAAAGTAGTCAGAGTGAAAATTTGATAGTTCTATGGAGCTCCCCTCTTTATTTGTTCTCGTTTTTCCCGTGTTCGCTTTTTTGTTTTACGTGTGTCACATTTTTTTTTTTTTGCTTGTGCATTTTTTCGTTTTTTTTTCTTAAATTGCAATCAGCTATTTCAGCTTTTATCAAACATTTGATGTCTTATCATACTTGTACTCACAGCCTTTCATGTTTCCAATTTTAACTTTTTCCAGGCTTCTTTCGGAATTTTTTATTCGATATTTTTTGCAAGCAGCTTTCTTCACACTCTTTTTTACCTTTGTATGTTTTTCAGAAGCTTTTTATTTCGCTGGTTCTTACATCCTCATTCAATATTCGACTTCATAACTGCTTAATGATTCTGAATTTGCTTGATTTTTATTTTTAGTAGACATGCTATCAAGTTCAACCCAAGAATTTTGTTTGTTTATTATTGAGAGGGTGTTTAATAAATGCATGATGCGCTTTTATTGGTATATGACCCTCTTTCTCTGCTTAAAGCATCTAAAATGCAGATTTTCTAAATTAGTCATGTAACGCTGGGCAGAACTCTCTCTCTATTTTTATTGGTCCCCTTGAAGAAACATAACTCAACGTTTTTTCTACCCCAAAAGCAAAGAAATTTTCTTCTTAAGTTTCACCTCTTCTTTGACAGCATTCGTGATCTTTTAGTATTGTAAATGAAAAGGTAGGTCAATAGGGGCCATAATGGACCACTAGACAAGGTACAAATTTCAGCATTCTAATACATGTTTCATAACCAAAATTTCACGTAAAACACGATACACACAACGAGAATTACCGAAATTAACTCCTTATGAAGATATTTAATGATTCTTGATGCGTGAATTCAAACCACCCGCTCATGAAAACTCAATGCTCTACGCGATTCACATCGCGCGCTAAACGTTATCATGACAGTCTCTACGATATACAAATCTGGCAACCTCAATCTTGACGCTTTGGCTCAGCTACAGCAAATTGCTTATAGTTTGAACAACATATGGTGGGACATGAACATTGCTCGACTGACAAGCTTGTTGAAACCGTTGTAGTGCGCAATTTGACTCACGTAGAGCTTTGAGTTTCTTGTGAGCGGGCAGTTCAAAGTCCTCGTAACCAATGTGAAATAAAGACGTTAATATCTTTGTCAGGAGTTGGTTTAAGTAATTTTCGTTGTGCGAATCGTCCCAAATGCACCCAAAAGCACCTTACCGGCCACCGCATGCCTCAATCCTGAGTTGGTGTTCTGTATTCTCAGAGGGCTACTCTAGAGCAATTGGAAACTCAAGGCACAGGTCATTTTGAAACAGCTGGCTTTTTTGAAATGTACCCTTGCCGATCAGGGGTAGAGTTGCCCAAGGGGCTAGGGGTTGACCATCCTTTTGACTCTGGCCAATAGAACCCGGCAGAAGCCCATTATAACAGACCCATTATGACGGACATTATTATTTTTGGGCCCCATTTGACATTTCTCTTGCATCTGAAGGCCTCTTCAGGTTTAAATCAAGCAAGTTGGAAGTTGAATGATCCTTCATTAATTTTTCAACACTCTATCTGCTTTTACAAAAAAAAAACTCTTCGAAAATGGGGAGATCACTTAACTATTTTCAATTCTAAAATAATTTATTCTTAAGCGGACCTTTAATTCTTTAGATGAATTTCTCAATTAAATCATGTATCTATACTAATCTACCTATGTTTTTACATTTGTATGTACTTTGAAATGTATACAACCTTTCAAAAGGTCACTTGTAACACTAATGAAAAAAAATGAAATATAAATACATAAAACACAAAAAATGAAATTTTGAGACGGCAAAAAGTTCCTAGAAACTATACCAAGCTTTTATCACGAAATAAGTAAGGACCAAAATAAATTTTGTTTCAGATAATAATTTACTCATGCACTCTGCACTTGTTTATGTAAGGAAATCTCATCGTAATTTTTCATTGTTTCAGAACCCATTGATAAAGGGAACTCAAGATCGGTCCAGGTTTCAATCGTTCACACAGCCTCCAACCGATACCCAAAAACCATCATTGCAGGTGGGGCAGGCCCCCACCGCTACGTCAATCTAGTCAGTCAGTACAGCCTTCAGTCCTGTCCCTCGAGCGAATTCAGTCATCACGCAGAGAGCGATCCCAAAACGCTCGATTACGACTCGAGTGCTGCTTCTTACACAACATCGCTGAGCACAGACACGCTGTACTGGGATCACCCAAGCGATGCTCATCACCATCGGCATTCGGTTAAAGCGACATCGCACCGACGAAGTCAAGAAGCCGTGAAACCCGTCAAATCCTGGGACAACCTCACCACAAAAGCGTTTGGTGGGTATGGCTTTGGTTATGGTTATTTGGAAAGAGACTTACGGAACGAGGCCTCGCATTGTACGAGGGCCCATTCGCAGCGTAAATCACGATACGAGCCCAAATCGACTGAGTCACTCCTGCTCATCTCAAATCCTTACATGAATGCCTCTGATTCTAGTCTTAGTTGCGATCGCTTGGAGGCGGCATCACCGAGGCCTGTCTTAGACGAAGATCCTCGCCATTTTGCTCATGTTAGTGTGTCACAGAGAGAGAGGACCCATCAGTCCGTCAAAAGGCATGTTGTGAACATGCATCAGGCGGCTGAAATCACTCGACTATAAACACTTGCCTTTCATCTGACTCTCGTTGTGACTGTCAATTATTGGCCTAAATAACTAGGTTTTAGTCTTTTATAATTTTTAGAATACCAGTCAAGTCATGTGTTTTTATATGCATTATAAATTTGAATTTTCTGAAGAGTCACTCAAGGTATCTGAAATTCAAATGAAGGAGGTACGCTTATCTCAAATGTAACACAAGAAAGTTAATTTTTTCTAATCAACGGATCTGACGCCTCATCAGACAGTTGGACAAAAAAATCCGATAATGAATAATGCTTAGCAAAATGCAAGTGAAACACTCAGTCGGAAAGTTAATGACAAAGCAGCATTTTTCTGCTCAATGCCCACTTTTTTTATTCATATTTTGTTTCGTCTTTTCAAAAATTTCTCATGACCTCAGAAATTTTTGTGCCAGAAGAATTTTATGAGCGCATTGAAGAAGTGGAGAGTGTCCGTTTACTCAGAAAAATATTCGCGAATTTTGCAACTTGAAATTTGTTGAATAAGGGTGTTTTTTATTATTATTAAACTGTAGCATGGAATAATTTATTTCCTGAACTGTCCTCAACCGTTTAGCTTTTAAGATAATCCAGTGTGGCATAAACTTTTTGCTTCAATTAGGAGATAGCTTATTTTGCATAGAAGGTAAAAATTTTACCTGTTCAGCAGAATCAGTAGTTTTTCAATCGTGGTATGACATTCACTCATCCAACGCAAGTTTTCAATTTTAAAATATTTTCAGCGGCGTTTGCCGTGCCGATCTCATCCTTCAATTCAATATTGCTGAAAAGTTGTCTTTTTAAGACTCATTTTCGGGAGTCAATTTTTTTTCTCTTCTGTCGTTCGTTAAGTGTTTTTCATTTTTGATAGAAAAACCCCCAGATTCAGCCAGAAGGGCGATATTTAGGAGAGTACTTTTCCTCATCTTCTGAGAAGCTCTCTAAATTGATTTGCCCCCAACTTCGTAGATCTGTTTCAAAGTCAGGTAATTTTCTTTTGAGATGACTTGTATGTATCGTACCGCATTTTATTGAAATCATAGCCTCCACAGTCAACTCGTAACTTTATGCTCTCTATAATATAATATATTAGTTTTTGTTGAAAAATGTTCAATGGATTCGGATTGATACAGATAATTTTCCCGACGGTAACTAATTTAAGTCATTTATACCCTGTGAGTTAATATATTTGGCTGTATTTCTTATTTTTACATCACTTCCTTCTTGACACTCCCTTTTTTTAAGCAATTAGAGTAAAATGTAAACATGAACAGATAAGAGTTCATCAATTTTGAATGTGAGCGATTAGTAGTCCTTTTTTTTAGTAACCATGATCTGAAATATTTATCTCATTTTTTTATACACCTCGTTCCTCTTTTTTTTTGTCCGTTTCACGTCATTCAAAGGTTCTCTTTATATGAAGTTTCCCAAAAGTGCATCTTTTGTGACCTGAATGTTGGCGCAGACAACAATTAGTGTTTGTGGGTTATGCTATCGCAATCTTTTATAGGAGCTTTTCAGCAAACAGTGCCAAAGCTTTGAGTCTTAAAACTTGAGCTCTTCAATAAAAGTCACTTTGAGTTAAATTGATGAGAAAAGATGATTGAGATGTTACTGGAAGCGAAAAAAGGTGATTATCATATTACCAGCGTGCATTAGATGGCTCACATAACTTGTGTCATGAATTCACAAGCTCAGCAGGTCAGCTCTCTGCAGCGTCAGTTGACTTGCAAATTGATGACAAACCTTAATATTCATCACCATTTGATAGAACTACAAGAGAAATGAACAACTAAGGGACACAATAATAAATCAACAAAACCAAATTATAAGGAAGATGATCATGTATTGGCTTAGATTACATGGTACCTGAATCAGAGTCTATGCCTGGTAAAGGCAATAGTTCCTGTGGTACTCGGACCGCCAACTTAGTCTACAACAACTGACTTTTTGAATTGCTTTAATATGCCTTCTAGTATCAACCTCAAACAGACCTTTCAGATTTGATTTAATTATTACTTTCTGAACTATCATAGTCATCCCTCTCTGCGCAGTATTTCATCAATTGGCTCTCTTACTCAAAATTCTCCAATTTTGTCCATTCTCTCTCTTATGACTTTCACCTAAAATATCAGTCAGGAAAGGAAAATCAGTAAGGAAAGGCTGTAGCCAAATTTTGCGTCCAAAGTTTAAAAAGAGTCTTTTCAACCACAACAGAAGGTGAAAGTTTCCCATTGGTCATCGCAGCCTACCATTGACCTATCACTTAAGGAATAGTGCTGAATCAGTGCCCTTTCTTGACGTGAGTCAAAAGAAATAAGGTCAGCAACAATCAAACTGATAATCGCATTCAATTTTGAAGGTTCTAATAAGTATTTTTTCATTTCTTAGATAAGCGGCAGCTTCGTGACATAAGGTAAAAAGCACTTTGAGTTTGGGTAGTGGTATTTGAAGTCCATGGCTCATTTTTTTCACTTGATTCATATAAGACTCAAGTGACAAACCAAACAGACGTGAGTAGTTTTCATCATTTCTGGTGTTTGGTTTGGTTCTGCACTAACAGCAGTCTCTCGTTTCCTTAACTCAAAACACTTTCTCTGCGAAGCTGAGAATCCCTTCTCTTTACGTCTTTGTCTTTCCTTTCTTCATTGTTGAAGCCTGTAAAGTTATCTAACCGCTTGCGCTGTGTCTGTGTTCTGCTCAGGGTCAACAGTTTTCTCCAAGTTTTTAGCAAGCTGTAATTTTTCTCTGATACGTGCAGTCTCAAAATTATACTAATTTTTCATTTTTAGCCCAGAAATCCGTAGATTTGGTAATTTAGGAGTTTTCCCGATACATTTAGCTCTCAAGAAATTTTAGTCGGTTACATGTTAGTTTTGCCAAGAAAGACATTTAACTGTAGGTTGTATGCGTGCGAGGATGGAGCCATTTTGAACAGAAGGGGTGAACGTGCTCTTTTTAGGTCCCAAACTCAGTTTTTCTTACCTCATGTTTTGTTGCCCCTCTCTCACGTCTCTGCGTAGCTCTCTACGCTGCCAGTAAGCCACCTCTAGTCATGGCCCCCATCTTCTTTCCCCTCAAATTCACCTATCATTTTAAGAACCTGCATAGTGCTTTCATCGCAGGGAGACTGTGTTTGAAAATATGTCCTCTGTTAGCAAAAGATTGAAACTGTATTTAAGAAGAATCAAATTGATGGTTTGATTTAGGGATTTTACTCATAATACTTGGATATTTACTTGTTCCGGCTCCAGTCATCTCCCAATTGTTTTGCACATGATGAATTTTCGTGTGAATGTTTTGTCTTCCACCAGCTTGTCTATCATGCATTTTTCTCTTGAGAACACACTGTTCAATTTCTTTTAATGAACTGATCTTTTATGATGCCAGCGTCCGGTGGGGAACAATGGTATTGGTCGTTCTCATAAATCCATCTTTTATTCTCAATTAAAATTTATAACTTCCTCAATATAAATAAGTTATTTTTGCAACTTGGATTTTTGTTGCAGTTTTCCTATTGAAGATCTTTTTGTAAAGAGAGGTCTTTGTTAATTCAAAACTGATTGTACAGAAGATATCGAATGTGATCTGTCTTTACCTGTCAATTGTGAGTCTTTTTACTTAAACAGCAACTATCTAACCACTGCTCATGTGCCTAACCAATCGCCTCTCTCACTCACATCCTAGCACTACTGTGTTTGATCTGCATGTGGCCTGCATAGTTTGGCCTGCAGGTTAGTTGAGAAGTCCATGTTTTAGCAGTGGTAATCTAACCAAGTTTGTAAAGCTGACTTTTTTCCATTTAAATGTACGTAAAACCGAGTGTTAGTGATTTTGCCAACGCTCATAAAATTTGAGTAAAAACTGTCTGCGTTAACGCAGCTGCAGTCACTCTCTTTATTAGATGTGAATAGTTGCACCAAACAGCATTGATCTCTTGAGAGGAAATTTGTGTTATGATGAAAAAATAAATTTTATACTGGAATTTAACGCAAGTTGGCAAAATCACTGACACTCTGACTACAGGACATATGTGCTGAACTGCAATCAGTTTGTTTGTAAAACAATCGATATTCATCAAGGCAAGCTTCCTACCCTAGAATTGATTGCTTATATGTATTACATTAAATGGAGGAGAAATAGTGTTACCAACTTGGGATAACTGAACTGTGTTCAAATGATGACTAGGAAAAACCATCATCCTTGGGAGGTGACTGATTCCAAGAATGTAAAATGAAAATTTGTAATGTATCGTAAAGTTTTATCATTAATTATGAATAATAATGAAACCATTTTCAAGATGTAGCAGTCGAAGTTATAAATCAAAAATTAATTTTTATCACTGTTTACCTTGAAAGAATGTAACACTTGTTTAGAATACTTCTTCTCAATAAGTCATGAAACAATGCTTGCTTTCACCTCTTCTAAAATTTAACCTCTTGAATCTAACACTTTTCTTTGATTGTGAAATTTTATCAGCACAATAATATTGAAGCTGCAGAAATGTGTGTCTCGGTTTGCAGCGTTGTAGACTTCCTGCCACACTTCATTTTTTACTAAAAAGAACTTCTGAACATCATTTCTGGAAAACTAAGGTACTCAATTTTTTTCTTAAATGAAAAATATTTTGTGAACATTTCAAGGCATGATGATGGTTCGGCCTATTTTTGAAAAATGAAATAGGAGCAGAGATTTTGAAACACCGCAACCGAGATAGGCATTTGTACAGTTTCACAGTCAAAATTGCTTTTTATAAGTTCTCAAGTTCATCTTACAGGTAACAAATCATATAATTGTTTGCAGTCTATATAGGAATTAACCAATGATGTACATTGGTATGAATATTTGAGTCCTTACTTATTTTCAAGTTCCAAAGAACGCAATTTTTCAGAATGATACTTTACTCCTTGGTGTTTGGGTGTGCGTTTCTATTTTACTGCTTGAGAACTAAACCTCTGAGCACCCTGCTTACATTAATTTTTTCTGCCTCAAATGCTTTGATTTGACAACTCTAGAACTTGGTCAAGTTACGTTCAAATACTTTGTCAATGGGCCGGCACAAGGGTCTTGGCTTAGATCTTTTTGTAAAAAATTTAATTATAGAAAGATCATGATCTCAGTGTCATAAGTCGTCTTCCCTCACTTGAAGAAACATATCTTGACTGTGCTGTTACAGTATGTCCAAGAACATTTTAATTTTTACAGGATAACATTCGCTTGAATTTGTCTGAAAATTATAGAATCTTTTTTTACCAGTGTGAAGAAAAATCACCAGAGATATCAGGCAAATTCATGAAATAGTTTCCTTATAGAAAAGTAAAATGTCCATCAGAAATAATGAAATGATGCAATCAAGATATGTTATTCTTTGCAGAAGATGGAATTCTTTTTTGAATCAGGAAGTGAAAACTCTATAGAATTTTGCGACTAAAAGATAATTTGTGTCTCTCAATAAATATGAGACTCAAAATTTATGTTGCCAACTGTGATATAAGTTTATTGTCTTTGACCATTGAAATTAAGTTGTATGCAATTAAAGTTGTACTAGAATTTGAGTACACTGAACGATAAAAAAAATGTAAGATTAATCATTCAGTTAGTCTGCAAAACACTAACTATAATAAAAACTATTAATTTTGACATCCCAAAGGAAAACCTTAATAATTTTTCAGCGATCATTTTAGTTGTTTTGTGATTGTCAAAAACGACGATAAATATTTCTGCATTCAAATTTAGCCGAATTTTTGTTGTTAAAAAGCCCTCTTCCCAAACAATCAGTGTGAGCAGTTTGTTCCTATATATCCCCTTGACCGTGGGCCAGTCATAAAGACCAGTCCCTAAAGTCTTTAGAAAAAAAGACCTCCCCCCAATATCAAGTTCATGTTCCAAGTTAATTCATTTCTTTAAGCTTAGTTGCAAGGAGTCTCTCAATTTATGCTTTTTTTGACGACTACCTTGAGTGAGTGTCTTTTCGCCAATTGGAATCGATCATTATGACTGACCTGCTTGTTGACCCAAGGGAAACGAAAGCACAAAAACTGATTGATAGGGAAGGATCAAAACCTGCATTAAAAGCCTCAATAGACCCTTGTGCCTCCATCTTGATCAGTCGCTTTGTATCTGTGAAGAAATAACGCGTAGACCCTCCAGGTCACTGATCTATTATTTAGTTCTATGAAACATATTACAGCCCCAATCAAAAGCAAGGAATGGATATTTTTGACGAAATTGAGCTATTTGCAATTTTGAATCTGATTCGAGAAAGGCAAGTTTCAGGATCTTAATCGCAAATTTACCTCTTAAAGGAGAACCTAAGGGGTGTTTTTTTCCAGAATTTTTTCCTCTGAACATTGTCGAATCATGAAAAATTTTCAGTAAAAATTTCTATGAAATATACTCTCTCCCTTTCCTTACAATGAATGAAATATTAGCAGAGATTCTGGAACATTGTAACCAGAAAACACCCTCTCTGTACCCAGCGTCTCAATTGCGGTTTTGTAGCTTCCTCAAAATCGAAAAATGTTACCTAGCATCTTGATTCCTCGAAGTTTTCAATTATGGTTTTACAGCAAAATTAAACTCAATTCAAGAAACTTCAATCATTCAAATACAGAATTCCTTTTCAAAATGTTTCAAGGTTTATGTTAAACCTATAAAAGTTATACATATCATTTTTATCATAGAAAGGAGAGGTTGACATCAATATGGTTACATGCTTCGTACATGTGTACAAATGTACATACTTCCAATGTTTTTGGAGACAAAGGGAGGAGAGAAAAATGAGTGAGACTGTATCTTACAGGCAAATAATTAATTGTAATTGAATTTTTCTCAATGAAAGGGGGAACTGTGTAGTATCTTAGCTCTTTTCTCTGAATGTTACTTGAAATTTTAAGAATTTCAAACTTTGTTCATGGCTCAAAGTAGGGCTATAAAATTTACCGTCATTGTTAGATTTTCCCGTTGTTAGGATTGTAAAAAGCTCAATTTTTTCAAAAATTTCAGTCACGAATGTCTGGCCCCATGTCCCAGAAGTGTATTTCAAAATGAACATTTCCATACAAACTAATTATTGTTTCAAAATAGAGGGCCCCTCCACTTTTAAGACTCCGTAAGCCAAGACCCACTCCTTAGGTGGCTCACACAGAAATGCAACAATCCCCAAGTAATTTTTTTTCATTCCATTATTTTTAATGTTTCAAACGATCAAATGATATTAAACCGAATCACTTATGTGAATACTGTGTTTTTCTAGTTTTAGAAGTTTACCGTAAGCTTGAAAAAGTCTCATTGATTTTTAAATTCATGTAGGAAGAGAGACACTATTGAGTTGCAAGAAAGGAGAGTTTTTTCTTGTGCGAGTATCAAAAATGGTATAAACCATTAGAATAATTTTCACCGATGTCTTCCGCATTTGTGATCAAAATTCTTGATTTGATTTGACTTTTTTCCCTCTCTTTTAAAGTGTCGGTCCGAAACTGTTGGAGGTGAAAGTTAACCAGGATTGACCGTTCCTTCTTCGGTCTGCAATCATGACGTATGTAGTTCAGTCGAGTGTTTTGTGCAGCCTTTTTCAGCCAACTCCGTGCAAGGATCAGGAACCATGTATATTTTTAGTTAATGTATGTATCATTTCAGTCAAAGCAGTCCGGGAGATTGTAGAAAAATATCCCAGGGTTCTCAGTCATTTACCATTAATATTTAATGTATTTCTTTTGTAAGTAGTGTTTCGAGTAATAGCACTTCACCCGGAATATTTTTATATCTGTATGTACCTATGTCAGTTACTTAAGTTTAATCTTTTCTATGCAGCCTAAAATTGAATAGGAATCTAAGCTGGGCCTAAGAGTGAACCATTGAATCAAGATATATGAAAGAGGTGACATCACATTGCTTATGTTACATCCTACAATATCTTTTGGTAATTTTACCCTTGTTTGGTCATGGTCCTCAAACATGAAGTTCAAAAATTATTTAGGAATGAAGTGAAATGTAAAAAAATTTTGCTTACCTTCCAGAAATAGATTTGTAACTATTAGCATTTCTGCCATTGTTTTGAAAGAATGCTCCGCCAAGGGAATGTAGTGAAGTATCTCTTTGCTGGTTTAATGGAAATTCTTGAGTCGCAAATCACGACTTGAGTACCTATTGAGTGAAGAGAATGATAAACTCCTTGAATCCTTCTTTGGCCATTACTTGAACTTGCGGATCAGTCTTTAAATATCTCTGCCACAAGGCTTTATTAACCTTTGTTTAAGTAAGTAATGGAACCTGTATTCAAAATTTCATTGAATTAACATCAGGACACTTCAAAATATAGCACGCTCAATCGATCATTGAGATCAAAAATGCGCAATTCATGTTTCCCCTCCATGAATTAATTTTTCTTTTGGACCTTATCTTTTAGACTGGAGATCTACAGAACTGAAACTCATTTTTTAGAATCATTGCTCAGTCCAGATTGCGTAAAATGCCAGTTAACATTTACTTGACAAGTAAACAGGGCGCTTAGAAGTGAACTGTCCTTGGAAAGTTGAAAATCAATGAAAAATTATCAAAATATCATTTAGGTTCAGTGGTACCATGTTATAACTAGTGGAAAATGTGATGTCTTAGCTGTAAGCGCCCCCATGCTTCCCCTGTATTTTAATATTTCATTTTCATCACAGAAACAACCCTTTGAAATTTTATAAACGATATTTTAATCAGATTTCATCAATAAATGGCACATCAGTTTGTTTTTCCCGGCAAAGTTACCAATAGGGTCTTTAAACTTGATGAGTCTTTTTACACTTCTTTCCACAACTAGTATGAACGCCTCAGCAGGTTCAACTCATTGTGTGAAAGATGCATTAATTTTCTTTTTGTTTGTTTCTTTGATTTTTTAATTTTGTTGATTTTATTCTACATTTTATTTATTTTAATCTCATTATTTGTCAGTTTTTTCTCTTCTCCAAAATATTTTTGATTGAACATGAAGTTCAATTTGTACTTAATTGTATCTCACCAAGTTAAAAAGTTGACTTTTTCTGGGAGCGAAGCACCAATACATTGCTCCTTCTGGTAATTGCTAAATCAAAATTGTATTAAGTTACCATTTGTTAAAAATCAACAAATTTATTCATTAAAGACTGAGGTATTTTACCATTCATCTGATTTTCTTCTTATAACCATTATCCTTACATAAGTCACTGTGAATAATTCTGCAGTGTCATCCAAAAGAGCTGCAAGTGCAAAAATGAAGTTTCGAAAAAACGGGCTTGGAAGTGTCTAAGCAGACAATTTTATGGGTAGAAGTCTCTAAAAACTCTCTAAGTTTGTTTTGATAATTAAAAATAGACCAATTTTATTTTCAACTATTTGTATTTATAAAAAACGGCCTTTCTCATTTTCATGTTGGGGAAGATAGCCGCAAGGGGTGTTTTCTGCTTGTTCTCAAAGTTGCATTTTGGACTAACGAAAGTTCAGAAATTGGCAAAAGAGAGCACAATTTTACCCAATACTCAAGTACCTACAGCTCTCCGGCAGAATAATACCTCCCACAGTTGTTTTGTCCGAAATAACGCCAATTAAAACTTTCTCAGTTTCTTATGGGTCTCATGTTTATAAAAATTGATAACCTAAGTGCAAAACCACACATCTCCAATACCATGTTTCACAATTTCCATTCTTATTTTATTTTTTCTATGCAAAACAGCAAACTTTATAGCATGAAATACACAGAATATTCTGCTAAGAGTGACGAGAAATTAAGGAAATTTTCAAGAAATTATGTTGAACAGATTTCCAAAGAAAAAAATAAAGCACGACAGGAAGCCTGTAATGTCACAAACGGAGATGTGGGGTTTCGCACTTCGGCTATCGAAATTAGAAGAATTTTGCCGTTTTAATCAGGCAAAATAATTCAATAACGATCATTTGAAAAAATAGAAGGTAAAACAGAGTCAAGAGTCATTTCAAGTTATCTTTTATTACATGATAAAAAATACTTAAAAGTGTCAACAGAAATAAACTTAAATAAAAGGTAACAAATTGAAAGGAAAAGATATTTGTTAATTATAATATAATATACAGAGTAACACAAGGATCTTTGGGTTTATTTCAGTAACTGGTACTTAAAGCTTACTATGATTAACACTTAGAACTGCGTAAATAATTAAATACAAAATCACTTTTTCGCTCCTCTAGTGAAAAGATCACAAGAAGTATGATGAATTTAGAGAGTTTCACTCAAGTGGAACAATCTATACTCTGCTTCATCTTAATTTTGCGCAAGAGATTATGTACAACATGAAAAATTCAATTTCTGGGGGTGAATCAATGTCAGCAATCTCTTATGAAAAGGTTTATAATAGGGAGTCATCTAGTAAACAAGGCCTAATACAAGATTGTCGCCTTAAATGAAGGCATAAGTATCCGATAAATCAATACAAAAATGAGATGAAAGGATTTTTCCAACTGTAGATTAAGATATGTAGGAAATCGTTTCTAAATGCTGCTACATTCCTAGGGGATTTTTGTAAAAAGCTGGAGGAAAAATATCTCACAAATCGACAGTCACTAACCGAGGCCAATAAGAGAGCAGTTTTGTCTTTAAGTTGACCACTTATCAGGACTTAACTTCAATTAGTAACATATTTGTCATGCAAGTGAAGGTGATCTTTGTCTTGTCTTGAATCGCTGCAAATTCAATCAATATATAGTTGTGTGTTGGAAAAGTAAATGAGAAGTCATCAGTACTAGACATTAAAATTTCAGAAAACAGGCAATAATCGGCTTAGAGCTAGACATTAGGATTTCTAAAAAGAAAATTTTCAATTGCTTGCAAAGATTATTTAGTTCAGATACGATTTGATCCTCTCTTCGTCAACAGTGAATTAGACGCATTATAATGCAACTAAGGCCCATTTCCTTTCATAACATCCTCATAATATAATTAAAATATTCAAAAGGTGGACATCACAAAACAAAAAACTTTTAGGGTTGATATTATACAGTGACTCCACCATAAAAGAGCCCTTGCGTACTTTATACTTTGCATCGTGGGCTAACATCAATCTAAATACTGCACCTATTGAATACAAAGTTCCTGGTTAAGATGAGAGAAACCTCTACATTATGCATTAAGAATAATGTGGTCCCTTAACCTGTACATCACGAATGTATTCTTGAAAATTATACACAGATAATTCTATGAGCTAGGATTAATGTTAGATTTCAAGAGACAGTTAAACATCTTCATTACTTGCCGATTTCACTCATAGCCAGAAACTCTGCGATACTAGTCAGGGACAAAGATAAAAATTAAGAGGAGTGACGAGTTTTACAATATAAAAAAGTCATGTGGATTTTGACGCTGACTAGAATTTTTTTGTTCATTACAAAAGAATGCAAACAGGAAGTAAAATGATCCCTATTCATCGGAAATAATCCAGAATAATTCACAATTGTAAGTAGACTGAAATAAATATAAAAATGACTATTTTTTCACCAAGTTCAGTGAATAAATGTTGGACAGCTTCGCGCAGAGAGCGGTAAGACTGTCTTGTGAAATTTAGGAGAACTCGCCAATGAGGGGAAAAAAACAATGGGACAACTTTGATTAGAATTTATGAATGTGATGAAACTTGACTATTGACATAAATATCAATGACTTTGGAAAACCATTAATCTTGATTAGGAAGTCTCAAAATTTCCAAATCTAGTTTATTTACTTTTTTTTCAAGAGAACGAGCCAATTCTCTTACTTAAAATTTTTATGCGAAATCTTTTTGCATAAAGAATTCACGGAAATGTCACAAAAATTACATGAATCACTTTCCAGATAAAACAGACGATGACTGCTTCATATCTTAATCATTAGTGCTGAAGGCTTTTCAATAAATTCCCATTTTTGTATATTTGTCGCAGTTTACAGAAAAAAAAAGAGAGGAGGGTTTCAAAAGAAAAAATAATATTATATAAAAGATGACTAATAAATAAAACTTATAGACAGAGGTATGTCTCTCCAATAAATTGAGGATGAATACTAATAAAATAAAAAATCAGCTACACTATGAATATACATTCATCTAGGACTAAATTGAAATATACATTTAGTACACCGGTAAATAATGATTACAAATGAGACAGTATTAAATGAGTTGGTAATGATTAAGTGTGCGATTAGAACTTGTCGGTGTTACAGATTCCAGAGTACTACTTCTTTTAAAAATAACCTTACAAAGTAGCGGAGGAAAACTTAAAAATTTGGCAAATTCAGAATCGAAAAATATTACTCTCTGAGACTAATTTTTCAGCAGACAAGGGAGGAAAGTCAATAAAAGAACGGCTTGCTCCACATGCGGTCTGACGAAATCAAGAGAGTAATTAATTTTGGCAACAGCAAGACCAGTTTTCTTGTAAAAGGAAAAAAGTCCACTTCTAGAAAAAACTGATTTGTAAATATGATCATGGAAATTGAATTATTTTTGTGCGTGGGTCCTAATCCTACTATGATACAATGATAATTCTTAAAATGAATTCTGCTACTCAAAATAAAACAAGAGAAGAGCAGACGCCAGTTGCTTCCGGTTTTGTCACAAATTCATAAGGTATAGGAAGGGGGGGGGGCAGAAATCAAGGTTGAAATGTGAAAACTGTGAGAACTCATAGAATTAAAGTTGTCTATGTTTAGCTTATTATAACTTTTAATCCCTTAAAAAAGACTTGCTTTGGATACAAAAGAACACCCATCTTTTTAAAAATTCAGTTTAAATCATGATTGCTCAGGGCGGTTCTGTCCAAAAAAATAAGAAAAGTATGTACGAGAAAAAATGATCAAGATTATTAATTATTGATACTTGGAGCTGATTCTGTGCAGTGGGCGATTATTGAAAGTTAAAAGCAGCACGATAAAACATTAAGATGCGATGTTGCACGGCCAAGAAAGGGCTTGGTCTTGTCTTATCGACATACATTCAATAATCAGGCCACAGCGTGCCGAGAGCAACAATCTTCAAGAATCATCCTTCAATCAGGTTTTTCTACCAATTCCATTAAATTTTTGCACACGACTCAAAAGTTGAAAGGGTGGAAAAAAAGCCATGAAATTTCATTATTCCAGCCATCACTAGAACAAAAACAAGTGAGGGTCCTTCTGAAGTAAGTAATATTCTTTCAAGATTCAGATTGACGTACATATCTTTTATATCACAGCACACTATAAAGAAAAGTCAACCGCAAGACTGAAATCTCCTTTGAGCCTTACAGGAAGTTCCTTTTATCAAATACTCTGAGAGAAATGAACATTTTTTTCACGGCTTGCCAGCCAAAATTTCTTCCCCATCACAATTTTTAAATTTCACAAATGTATAAATCTTTCCTTTTGCAGGGTTAAAACTTATTTCTTCATAAGGGCACAGATATTTTTAGATTGCGCCAAGGGAGAAAGCTTTCTTGTCCCAGCTACTTTCAAAGCATACTTACAAGACTACCATTCTACTAAAATAGGCATGTTCAAAGTAAAAAAATAAAGTAAGAACAATGATAAAATAATTAATCAAACCAAACTTAAAAGAATTCGGCACTCAAAAGACATAACATACTCCATACAATTGCATTCATCTAAGAACTTCGCATAAGACAGGCATTCATGAAGTAAAAATAGTCAAATTTCTTCTCCTCAATTTTTGCTGCTTTCTTATTAGTGAAGTGCAAGTGAAAAAATGACTTTTTTAAAAATGTGGCAGCAGGACATACATTTCATCAAGTGCATTACTTTAAATTTTACTTAAATTTTGCCTCTTGTAAATTTATCGCAAATAAAAATCCCTAAAAGGATTTCCTCATTTATATTTTAACAGTTTTTAAAAACAAATTTTAACAGCTATTGCTAGTGGGACACCAGTCTGCATCCGATGGAATGACAAACTCAAATTGATGTTGCGCAAACATACAAATATGCAAGTCCTACACTTCACTTTATTATAAAAATTGAACTATATTGATTTTTGATCATCATCGAGAAAGAGCAAGGAGAAACAGTAAGGATGGACGCGTATTAGAACTCGCACATATCTCCGAAGTGTGCTTGGTCTTTTGCTTTCTAGAATTAATACAATGTAATTTTACAAAATTTAATTACTTTACAACCAAATTCGTTGCATTACGTATGAGTAACAGAGTGACTCTACTAAAAGTAAAGAGAGGAAACACACTTTAAGGATACAGCCTTGGTTTTGATTTGGATCCACATAAAACTTTAGGAGAGAGAAGCAGTTACATTCGAATTTCAGTATGGAAAAATTCATAAAAATAAATTTACCAGTCATGTCTATGTTTTAGGAAATTTTATCTAAAGATTTTTGTATAATGAGAGAAGGATGAATCAAATTTTTACTAGACAACTTTCATTTTTTCATACAACTTTTACAAGACTCGGTACGATGTCTCAACGAGGTGTGTCAAAAATGTACATGACATTTAAATGGTTTCTTCCATTAACCCCGATTGGACGAGTAATGGAAATGGAATAAATGCCTGTATAACAATACCTAAACTTACTTTGCCTCGTTCAAAGACTCAATATTGTTCATACAAATAAAAATATTGTTAAAAAATTCTCCGTTACAAGGAACTGATTTCAGGGCAAATTCAGAATGAATTCAATGTCTCAGGGCATAATACATTTCAATTATTATTTTTTCAAGACCTTCAGCTGGACGTAACTCTGAGATAAGGTAAATCCAGTAAGAATGTATGTACGTAGATATTAGAAAAATTTTGGAGATGCCAAATGATTGATTAGGCTCACGATTATACCTAAATCATCTATCATTTACATTTAAAGTTATTAGACAGACCTAAGAATACTTTCATCACATACCTCCAGCGGCCAAATAATCAGAATGCAAAAAATTATTTCTACTGCACCACCAATGAAATATCCAAATTTGGGATAAAATAGGGGTGAAAGAATTAGTTATCTTCCGCACAAGGGAATGTATCTCGATTCCGCGGTTTCAGTATTTCTTACTTGTATCTTATTTATTTACATGAAAACTGTTACACGAATTTCTTGCAGTAATTATTTTACTCACATGTGAAGAAAGACTCTAAAATTGTTAGACTAATTCGTGCGCCAATTCTTCCATGAAAAAATAAAATGCTTGTAGAAATACTGAAATAGCGCAGACAAGATACGTTCATTCTCACATGAGATGACAAATTGACAGAAGTGAGAAAAAATAAGTTATTGAGGTACATTCTGATAAACTATTTGAATTAATAAACATATGAAAAATAAAGAGAGATAATGAGATAGAAAAAATTAAACGAATAAAGAAACAGACGAGAAAAAAGAGGGAAAAAGATGATGAAATATTGAGCAACAGTTTTATACTGTGATTTCAACACACTCGGGTATTGGTACATAATTAATTGACTGAAAATTTAATATCACAAAACTCAGATTCTAACACGTACTACGTAGCAAATAACTTTGAAGGTGCAAGTAGAAGAAGAACTGAACAAAGTTAAATGGAGAATTTGACAAGGACTGTGCAGTATACTTCCAATGGACCACAAGACAAGGTACGAATTTTAGCATTCTAATACATGTTTCTAAACCAAAATTTCACGTAGAACACGATTCGCGCAACAAAAGTTACTGAAACTAACTCTTAGCGAAGATATTAACGTTTTTATCTCACATCAGTTACGAGGAATTTGAACTGGCCGCTCACAAGAAACTCAAAGCTCTACGTGAGTCAAATCGCGCCCTACAATGGTTTCAGCAAGCTTCTCAATCAAGCAATGTTCATTTCCCACCATGTGTTGTTCAAACTATAAGCAATTTGCTATAGCTGAGCCAAAGTTTCAAGACTGAGGTTGCCAGATTTTTATATCGCTGAGACGTTTATGATAACGTTTAGCGCGCGATGTGAATCACGTAGAGCATTGAGTTTTCATAAGCGGGTGGTTTCAATTCACGCATCAAGAATCATTAAATATCTTCGTAAGGAGTTAATTTTGGTAATTTTCGTTGTGCGTATCGTGTTCTACGTGAAATTTTGGTTAGGAACCATGTATCAGAATGCTGAAATTCGTATCTTGTCTAGTGGTCCATTCAGAGAAATGTTGAGAAAATAATTTGAGTTGCAAAATCTCAAAAAAAGAAAGGAGGAAATTCTCAGATACTCTCAGAATAAGATAGACTGATACCTAACAATCGAGAAACTCAATCAATAGCAACAACAATGTGAACATATTTAAAAGTGTTTTGATGATTTGACCGATAATTGATGTTTTGATGAAATTTACAGGCTTCATTGGATGGAAACTGCAATTTGATCATCAAATTAGTTCAGTCAAGGTCATACACTAAACAAATTCTCTCAAGCTCTTCAAGTGACAATACCTTTAAAACATTACGGTTTACAATTCTGTGGGCATGCAGCCTTAAAATGCCCATCTAGGCAGAATATTTTAAAATTCAATAACTAGCACATGCTGGTCAGTTGCGCTGGTCACAAAATCGTGTTTTGATGGTTATTCATGTAGATTAGCTAAAAATAATAAGATGTGTCCAAACAGCAACTTTCTAAGTTCAATATTAACCCAGATATCACCCTTTGAAAAGTCGGGTTTTTGACGTCATCCACCGTGGTAGTGACACCCTTGGTTTCACTTTTCTTTCATCAGTCGGAGTGGCGCAAATTTGCGCTAGTTACTCAACATGAAACTCAAATGAAAGCAAGGTGAAAGAAACCAAGGATGTCACTACTACGGTGGATGACATCACAAACCGAAATTATCAATATCGATATCTCGTTTAATATTGAACGTAGAGAGTTGCTGTTTGGACAAATCTTATTGTTTGTGGCTAATCTGCAAGAATGAAGCATCCATACTCGATTCTACGGACAGCGCACCTGACCCATTAAAAAGTATGACTTTAAACAACCTAAATGCTGTAGTTTGTTGCCAGATTGGGTACCTGCTTCTTTCACTTAACAGACATCTTGTTGCCTAAAGGTCAAAATACTTGTCCTAAAACGAAGATCTGAGATTGAGAAAAATTTTAAGATCAAAAGTTCACAAAGGACAAGCATCAAGATTATTTTACAAAAAAGAATACCAAACACAATCTTAGCAACGCATGATAGCGATTTGGATTTTTTAAGTTCCTCTCTTTGACTATTAAACACAAAAACTATTTTGATACATCATCAAATTCTCCTGATTGTCAAGAATTCTACAGCTTTCAAGAATTAATCAGATTTAAAATGCTTCGCTGAAATAGCAATAAAATTCTGAGCCCGTTATTTTAAAATTATTTTTGGTATCATCCCAAATATCATTTGAAAAATCTGAGACATTGGATACGGGTCACAACTACACAACTAAACACATTTCAGTATCTGCGATGAGACACACATTTACAGAGGCCAATAACTTGAAAATATCGTTTATACAGAGCCATTAAAATTGTTTACAGGATGCTTTGTACATATTATATTTTTTACAACTGAAAAAGGCGATATGATAGTAACTTGAAAAGAGTACCGAGATTCGCTGCAGTTCTTAGCACCGGAATTCATGTTAGATGTTAAATAATAGATAATTTTTTTATAACACCGAAATAAAGTGATAAATACACATCGATATTAGATTTAAATACTTTTTGATGTTGTTCAAGTTGTTAAATTATAAATATTTGGTCTTGGTTAACTAGAACAAAATCTGTAAACATGTTAATAGGTCCTATCGCAGATAAATTTAACTGCTCGTTCTGTGATCGAACTAGGTTTGGTCCGAACACTACTGCTAAATTGGATGAGGTCATTTTATTTAAATCACAGCGATCCATAACCTGAAAATATTAAATAATTCCAGATTACAAGATATTAAAGCATAAAACAACACATATAATCATATAAGCTATCCACATGTTATCCAGGCTAATACTGTAGTGCCAAGGAAAAATGCTGTGTGAACCTTCAGACAATGCCTTTCCCTCGATAAGATACTAATTTCTACGGAAATCTATGAACATATTTCCTCCAATTTTCAGAGACTCACAGTCGCAATCAGATCTAAGTTATCTAAAAATTTCAAGAGAAAATATCCATGACTCTCGTTAAAAATAAACATTTTATTGGAGAAAATTTGGCAACTCTCGAATGCTCATACAGTGTTTCCTTGGTATGGCAGAGTAGGAGCCCATACGGCAGAGAGTGGAGAGGAGAGACAAGGATACAGACAGCTGTTTTAGACATTATGATAATTTAGAATCGATAATTCAGTTTTTATTATTCCATATTAATCCTTTTGACCTGTTCCTCACTGACTTTTTCTTGCACGTGTTCACACCGGGCCAAAAAATCACTAAAAGAAACGGCACCCTATGATTCCTAAGAACGCTTCAATTCCAATATTGCCATAGTTCTTTAATTAATTGCCATCATGCTGCTACCACTCTTCCGTTACGTACACAATGCATACTTCACGATATCCCTGGGATAACAATGAAAAAAGAGAAGAACCATTTCCGTAACCATTCAGACCCGACAAAGCCACAGACTTGACTTACTAAAAAAGTTATCTAAATCTGCTTGACAGAACGATTGACAGTAAAGATGCCTATGAGAGCCCATGCTCTGTAAGACTCAGAATTTAAGATGAAAATAGCAGCTTCCTAGTCGATTGAATATCATTTCATACATTAACGTCACTCCAACAGTGCACTCGGGTGTCCGTGATACCCAAACGTCACTAACGCTTGTCTTTCCGAAGGTTTTTGAGCTACCAACGACATAAAATCTTTTCTTTTATGTCCTACTGCTATCTTTTCATGCAGTGGCTAATCTTGAAAGCTGTTTTCCTCCATTTAAATCCATTAAAAAAAATCTATTTTAGGTGATCGACAGTTTTACATACATTTAAATGGAAGAAAAACAGTGTTGCGAACTTTCAATAATGCTTTCATGGGACATCCCCTTCTGCTCCTTCCGGAGAGGAGAGAGCGGAGATTTCATTTAAATTTTTGAAAATGACAGAAGCAGCGGTCATCATGATGTTACTTAGAACAAGTACTGGCTGAGTTTTTAAAATGAATGTCTAAGAAGCACATAGAGTACCTTCTTGTTGAGATGGCCTCATTTCTGAAATTTTAATTCAGAGAGTAACGTACTCCAATAAAGTAAATAATGAAAAATAATTAGAAATGAATTTGAAAGTATTTAAGCTAAAAGGAACTAAGTGGAAATGGAAAGATGGGGTGTGCTTGTGGAAGCTGCATAAGAAACAATGAAAAGGTGGATATAGTTCCTTTGGAGAAAATGGAAAAGCGGGATTTGACATTAAATCAAAAGGAACTGATCGCTAACTCAAGAGTCATAGACATGTGAAAAGAGCGTTGAGGACAGGACTCATGAGTTAAAGACTGACGACCTAGTCGCTGTTGCTCGAGTCACGCCCGGTCCTTGCCACTAATGTCACTAGCGCTTTTAAAATCCCATCCATTCTTATGGGCCGAGCACTGACAAGCACATCCAATCTTTCCACTTCCACATAGTTTCATTACGCATAAATACGTCCATTCATGAATTGAGTGAACAAAGTTTTTAGAATTATCGATGCTCAAGAGGATCTTGCGTAGCTATATGGACAAGTTCGCATCAGCATGCAGCAGCTCCTGAGAAGATGAAAAAAAATCTAAACACGGAGGATATTATTTTCATTTGTTCATTCTTCAATTGTTTCTTAGATTTTTTTCTTTGAAGTTTTTTTGTGCTAAATTCCTCTTCAGAATCTAGTCACTTTGTTCTTAAATTTTCATCAATCGTAAAAGTACTGACTCTCACTGCATTTGAACAAAGTGAAAATTGGTCAATATCTCATTGAAATAGGGGGTTCAGAATGAAAAGAGACTTTGTAGTAATGATCTTGCATGAAATTATTTCATCATGCAGGAAAAAATAAAGTCATTCTCTTACCTTTGCTAAAAACTGAACTAGATATTTGAGGACTTGATAATTGTCTTCCGGTAATTTTTCTAAAATCAAGATCTTCACATGTCTTGGCCTCTCATCTTTATTCAAACCTATAAAAGATACAAATACAAATATTATCAAGTTCTGATGAAATGAAAAGAGGAAGAAAAACAAATTTTGCCTGAATTATTGTCGTATCTATAAACTATCGTAAGCTCAGATTACTGAAAGTGGGTGTAATCTTTCTAATTGAGGGTTCATAAGAGACTCGTTTCACCGAATAAGAGTCAAAAGTAGCAAAACTGAGTTTTCCGTAGAAGACACCTACTAATATTTTTGGTAAAAAGCTTTCTTCGTTGAAATAGTTACCAAGTAATAATATGAGAACTTTCAATGTGCAGGATGAGGGTACAGAACCTTTCAACCATACCTTTCAACTTTTTAATTTTTTTTTCCCAATAAATAGCAAAATTTTTGTCCAAGAATATACAGCTAGAGGTAAATTAACGTTTGTTTGAAATTGAAAATAATTTGCTTAAAATAAAGACAGAATGGAAATTTTTATTTGAAGCATTTGCACGAATTATCATCGGCTGCTAGTTCCTAGTGCATACTTCTTTAGCATAAATGCATAAGTCCACCTACGGTCACAAACAACACACAGATTAGATAAAATAAATGTGATTATCCAAAACACAGGCCTCAGTTGGTGGCCACGCGAGTTTTTCCAGGGATCAATTCTTGTAGGGCTGAGTAGAAAATTGGCATAGTCTCTGACAGAAATACCCTTTAATTCATTTAAAATGAGAGAAAATTCCACTTCAATCAGCACAAGAAGTAGAGTTACGTTATGATAGGAAGAAGTTACTCACTTTGAAACTGCGTTATCTCATCATATAAATCGAAGGTCATTAGAGGTTCTTCAAGCTCTCGCAGGAATGTTTTCAAAAGCACTGCAGCAGTGTGAACATCGCCTTCAAAATCGACTGGTAAACCCTGATTACATCTTTGCTGCAACTCCTTCACGATTGCAAAATTCGCTGAACGACGGAACAGACCCTCTGTCTCCAGCGCTAGAGGGAAAAATACGAAATATATTATTTACCAGATTTAATTCTTATAGTGGCAGAAAGTTTAAATTCTTACTGTCGGAAGAAATAATGCGATCCAGGAGAAAAACTAGCCCAAAATTGAGAATTTTTTGGGATGGTTGGAAAAACGGAAAAAGCTGGAGGCAAATAAAAGGCTTCTGCAGACGATTGAAAAAGGGAAATTTTTTATCTAGTATAATAACAATTAATAAATAGATGGCCATTTTAAAAATTTGCGATCGAAAGATGACTGGAGTTGCAATTCATGAGAGTGTGACAAATGAAGCAAAGCCAATAACATACGTCGACAGTCAAAATCGAGCAAGGATCAGGTGAGGCAGTCTCTATTGGGCTTTTGGCCCTGAATTTAAAAATGCCATCCATTTTCCCAAATCACTTGAGACTTTACCGGAAAATTGAGGTATTCTCCAAAATACAGGATAATTCAGGGAAAATATGATTGTGCACACCTGCAGGGTGTCTTCTAAAATAGGCTGGCCAAAAATCAGTACTTTTTCGGTACATTCCTGATAAATTCAGTACCTTCTCAACAGAAAACTTTAATACTTTTTCAGTATCATCATTTAACGAAATCAAAGCAATTTCGAAAATTAGGAATTCTAGCTTAAATTGCGACAGAAATGACGAAGACACAATATTTCATTGGTGGCTTGAAGATTAACTGATTTCACAATTGAGGAGGGTTCTGGAAAAAAGGCCCATGGGCGTATGGGCCCTTTTTCCGGAGAACGCATTAATGGATTGCCCGTGCCCTAAACTATATGTGCCTAAAGTTTCGTATCGATTCGCCAATTTTTAAAGCCACACGACCACTTTTCCGGGCGTGGGATTTCCACTAAATACCTCTATGAACGGGGTATCATCTAGAATATGACGCGAGACCCGAGCGCCTCGGCCAGCAGATAGCGATCCGACTGATAACAGCCCCTCTTTGTACATACATCGAATGCACTGATCACTAGCTGCAATCAGTAAATGCAGATTTCCGAGTTAATCAAGATGTCAACAGTGGCACCCACAAATAATAACACGCAGAATAATATTAATAATATTAGTGTGTGTCAGAGGATTTCTCTTCCTTTTTCGCGAAGTTAGTTCGTGTTGTTCGTCTCTATTCGTTGATGATATTTTCGCAATGTCCGAGAGTGGTAGTAACATTGTAAATAATGACAGATTGAAGCGTCATAAAAGTAAAAAAATAAACAGGTAAACACAGGTAACAGGTAACAGGTAAAAAACAAACAGAGTAAAGGCATCTGCCAAATTAAAAAGACTGTATGGTCACGTTACCAAACTTTATCCGGTAAAACCGTCTCGGGGAAAATTTTCAAGTCAATGACAGAATGTTGTGGTGGAAAGTGCTTCAGTTTTCAGACCACCAAAGATGTCAGCTATTTATTTTATGTTATTTAGAAGAGATAATACTTTTTCTTTTTGTTTCAATTGTGCTTTTAACTAGTTTAGTCACAAGAACCGATTACCATCAGTGGATCTCCGGAAAAAGGGCCCATAATCGAATTTTTTTAAAAATTCCTCTCGCAGTCCAATTATGATTTGCAACTTTTGCCAATCTCTGATTTCATTCTAGGATATATGAATCCTTGTATGAAACATTCATTTTGAATTTTGAAGTTTCTTCGCGGTCAAAACACAGTAATGAAAACTTCAATGACGTTTTTCTCACGACGCGATTTTTCGGTATGGGCCCTTTTTCCGGAACCCTCCTCAATTGTGATCTTGCAGGCAAACACTTCTCTAAGAATCAACTTACAGGGAATTAATACTTCTCAGGTCCTCTTAAAAAACACATGCAGTATGAAAGAAAAAATTCTGGACCTTTCTGCGAAATTTCCGCACTTTTTCAGTAGTTCCGGACCGCCCTTAAAAAATTAGAACTATTTCCGGACTTTCCAAAAATTCCATTCTGGTAGACAACCTGTGTGTGTCACTTAAATCATGTTCCATATTCACAACTAAAATTGGAAAAAGCCTTACCATCTGGCTGACTCAGAAATTCCACGCATTGCCTGACTAGTGGTGGAATTACTTCACCGTTATTATTATCTTTTATAAACTGCAGAGAAACTCCGAACTGTTGAGTAGGCAGAGGAGGTGGACTTGCATCTTCAACCTGAGACTTTTCACCCTGTGAGCCTGCGCTAGGTCGATTCAATTTTGCCATGAGTTTTTCATCATATCTGCAAAAATTTATACTTCTTTATTATACAGTTCATAGTTTATGAGTGAGACATTAGTAAAAAGAAACAGGTCACTATATATGGTGTAATGCAAGGCAAAACATTGCATTTTTCATTTAAATCAAATTAAATAAGACAAACATGACGAAAATAATAAAAATCAACTCTTGACTATGAGACAACTGTTAACGATTTCAAAGCGAGAGAGAGAAAACAAAATTAATCATTTACTTGGTGAGAAAAAAAAATTTTTTTGGGTTAAAAAAAAGGGTAAATTATAGGATATAAATTATAGACCATGCGATCAACTTGATTTTGAAAACTGTTCAAGAGATGTGGGCTTTTTGTTGTTAAAAAACGTCATCATATACTCTAATTGGTCCAATGTCTGTTTGAAACTGAAAAAAGAGCATTATTCAACAACAAAAAAGAAAATAAATCTTCATGGTAGTTTATTTCTTAAAATGTAAACAAAGGGTTAAAACTTACTCTAGAACAGTTTGTGGTATGCTTAATTGATCCAAATCAAGATGCTGTTGTAATTCGGTTAGATTATTGACATACAAAATTTTCCGGCTAAACTTTGTGCTGGAAAAAACAGAACAAAAGATAAATTAAACATCACGAACTCGAAACAAATATTGAATACAAAGCAGCCTAATCACTTTCTAAGACTCTTAAAGAATTTAACATTTGGTACTCTCCCTATAAAGGTGCTTTTAAGGTGAGGTGATCGAAAGGCAGTGAAATCACAGGAGAGGAATTGTTTGAGAGTTTCTGAAAAGCTCCGAGTAATTTCAATAAAATTCTAGCATGAATGCATTTGACCCTCAGGGGAGAATTTATACCTTTTTCCTCTGAAGACATATAGAGAACTAAGTCAGATTTTGAGTCTAGAACTGAGTTTTTGATACAGAGCATGGGGGAATGCTCAGCAAATATCTCAAAACAAAAGAGCTCCAAAAAAATGTGAGACCAAACTGGAGTTATGGTGGTTTGAAGTTTGCATACAACAAACGTTGTTTTAAACTTACAGTTATTCAAAATTCTATTGCGCCATGTTCAGGGCACAACATTACCAGGGCTAAGGTTCCTTTTCCCAAGGGCACTGACAAATAGCATAGACTATAACTCAATAAAGACTTGATACATTTCTCATCTTCATGAGACTTAAATGGACAAGAGGACAAATTTTATAAAAAATTAGAAAATTAGCTTACCTGACAGCCGCTTTGAATAGTTGCCATACAATTTTTATAAAGTTGGTGGGATGCACCAGATACAGTGCTTTCAAATTCTTTTTGTACTTTCGATCAAAAGCTCTGTAGGCTTGCCAGAGCCATGATAGAGGTGGCTTATTCTTACTCGTTAATCCGTAATGGAAATAAACTAAACTATAATCTTGCTCGACGTATTTGTCTAATGTGTACATCAGATACCTAGAAAACAAAAACATATTAATTTTCATGCCTTGAGAAAAGAGCCGCTTCTTCACTTGATGTAAATGGTACCTAGTGTTACTTCATACATGCAAGGAGACCATGAGCTCATCTTCAGTTCACATTTTAAAAAATTTAATTGAGAAAGTGGAGATATTAATGCTTTATCGGACCTTTCATTGATCATTTCTGTAATCCTGGCTCACCTATGACGTCTTTTGAGGCTCTTTGTTTAGGGGGTGAATAAGGCGTAGTTGTAAATAGAGGTATTTCACCGGGATTCTGCAAAATATATTTCTTCTCCACACCTGACATCACTCCTAGTTTATAGATACATCCATCAAATTACTGAGGTACCTGTCAATCTTCTCAGTTTTTTAAGTACGTACAAGCTGTATTAAAAGGATTAAAAATCAACTCTTCGGTGAATCATTGGTAGGTAAATGAAGCCCTGAGTGCAAAAAGGGCATTTCTTGGTTGCAGTGTCTCAAAATCTCCACTAATGTCTCATCACTTATGATTAAAGCAAATGTATGTAATTTATTGTGACTTTTACAGAATATTCTTAATGATTTTACAATGTTAAAAACTTAAAATTTCAGAGTATTCACCCCATAGTTATCTCTTTAAAGGATAAATTGGCACTAAAGATTCTAAAATACCGTAACCAAGAGATGCACTTTCTGCACCCAACACCTCATTGTCTGTCTTCATCGCCAAAAAGAATTGACTTGCTTTTAGGGAAGACAAGGTAGGAATAATTGGCACCACAAGATAGGTTTCCTCATCAAAAATTCATGCAAACCTTGTCGTCCTGAAATTTTTGGAACGTGACAACACTAACCTGAGCAACCGCCCATGGTCCAATTCTTTATTGTTAGGGAGTTTACAAGCAGAGACGACGATGATACGCCTTCCAACTGTGTCATCTCCAACTACATCTACAATTCCATACCGAGAGACATCGCTAAAGTCATCTTCGTCTTCATCATCAAGGAAGTTTGAACAAGCTATGCTGTCATAACCTGAAGGCGCATTGACAAGCTCCTCCTCAAAATTTTCTTCAATTGTTCCATCAGAGACCGGAGACTCGAGGTATTCTAATCCACTAATAGAGATTTTCTCTTCTAAATCTGGAGCAAAAAAAAAATGAATATAAAATTATGACCAAAAGAAGATGAAGACAAGTGAGTGCGAATAGTGCCATGACTTAAAACCATACAATAAAGCAGCTAGCAGCCTCAGAAATAACTTCCGTTACATACCAGGTCCTTGTGAGAATCAAGTAAAAGTGTGATACTGAGTTTTTTAAGGGTAAACAGTCAGGTTACGGGCAGCAAGTATAACTGGATCGGTCAGTTACAAAAGGCCTCAAGCGCCAAAAATTAGAATTCGAGAAAATTGGTAATAACCATTTTAACTGACCCCTAATAAAATTCAGAGCTCTAAAATATTAAAGCGATGAATTAATCACATTATTAATTGAATTAGGACGTGCAAAAACCGCTAACGTCAATTTTTCTAGTCTTCAATTCTTTTGCATTGATAATAGTTTTAAAGGGTTGATACATCCGTAAAAGTGATGAAAGGACTCGTTTTGGGATTAGGGCAGCTGGGAGACAATTATTAACACCACTTTCATGGTTGCATCCAACTCCGAAAAGTATTATCAACTCAAAAAAACTGAAGACTGGAAAAATGGACATTGGCGGTTTTCGCATGTCCCGATTCAATTCATGTGCAACTTAAAACGGGTTAGTTCATATATTTTCTAGTGTTTTTTCGTATTTTTATATCTGACGCTTGAGCCCTTTTCTACCTGACCGATTCAAATGTGGATTAAAATTTTTCAGCAGCATACTTTCATCCAAGTAACTACCTAACATAAAACATCCTATGCTGTAGAATTGAAGAATTATTGGTAAACAATATACAGCCATCGAGGAATTTCACTCCTGGTTTAAAAAGAAATATTTCAGGGAAGCTATTAATAAAGCTGGGAATTTCACCCTCTCCCCTGTAAAAATTCAGGGGGCAGGTTGCATCCATGATCGCCCATTTTCCTGTGTTGCCCTCACTTTCACTGTAAGATACATTTTTCCAATAGGTAGAATACCATTCAACCTTGTTAATTTGATTTTTATTTCATCCATCTTGCCTGGTACTTTAATAAAAACGTCCGCCCTCCGTGTAAATACACTTCCTTGAGAGAAAAAAACACTTTTTTAAATTCCTCTCACTGGATCACATGAACTCTTGGTATACTTTAACATAATCCTGAAACAAGGAGCCCGGTAAGTATACATCAGGTTGTATTCGCCTGATGTTATAATCTAGATTGTTGAACTTAAAATGCTGACTACCTGAAAGACAGAAGAGACTTACCATTTGCCACAGATGCGGTTAGCTCAGTGTCATCAAACTCCAGATTCGGCTCATAGTCGTGGAAATCAGAAAGACTAGGATAAGGTTCTTCTTGATCAGCACCTAAAATCAACGAAGAACAGGTGCTTGAGATACATTTGTGATCCCTCCAACTCATCGGAAAAGTCATGTCCCGTCAGCTCAAAGGAATATGCGTCAACAGTCAACCATGAAAGAGAATATATTCTGACCAAACGCCGAGGCCAGTTGTGAAGAAAATATTTCACAAAATATGGTGTAAGCCAGTGACAAGACTCCGAAATACTCTTTCGAGTACATATGGAGAGACAATCTCCAAAACTAACAAAGTAATTCGCTTGAGTGATTCTGATGAGGTTGATCATAAAGCAGGTATAGATAGGCAGCAAACATGGAGAATCTTGAATTATTGAGGAAAATAGTGAATTGAGGACCTGGGAGCTTGTAATAGACATAAAAATGAATGAAATGAAAGTGAATTACCCATACATGGTCTTAGTAAAAATGCGAGGCGTTTATACCTCAAGAGACTTTCACTTTAGCTTGATAAAAGCGAATCTGCACTCACCTGGAATATTATTGACCGCCCGAAAGTTTCGTTGATAATCAGCATCCATTTTTGAAGAAATTAAATCCCATAGTACTGATAAAACAACTGATTGATGTAGCCTTTGAAACTAAATTCACGAAATTAATGACATGTTTACGAGATAACTGACCATTGTTGTGATGAGCAGCTGCCAGCCAATATTAATTCAACGTTGCCGGTTTTCTTAGGAAAAGATCATTTCCAAAAAAGAGATTAACAAATTGGCGACACAAATTCAGGAAAAGCATGGATTTTATTGTAAAAAATTTTATTCGCATATTTGAGAGGATAATAACGATTTTAGCTTCCTGAAGAGGGTTTGCTGGATTGATAAGGCAAAGAGCTGATAAAAATTGATATTTTCGCGATGAATCATCTGTGACGTCATGTAGACGTCATACGCAAGCTAATTTGAATCATTACCCGCGCACAGCGGTTTCAGGTGAGGGGAGCTAAAACAGTTCTGTGACCACAGAAAATTTTTAATATTCGAGACCAAGAAACAAAAAATCCACCTAATTTTTCGAGTTATTTTTGCGCAAGAAAAAAATTTCATGCATTCGTAAAACAACTAACACAATCAGACATGGTTCTGAAGGTCTCCGAGATGACAGACCAAATGAAGGAGGGAGGGGGAGGGGAGATGAAAACTACCCAATCGCATTAAGTTTATACAGAGAAAAAGAGGGTTTAATTTTATTCCTAACGGACTTCAGAGGCACGGACAAAATTTGAACGATTATTCTTCACAAACAAAATATTTTTTTGAGGAAGAAAACAAAGAAAAAAAAAGAAAAAGTGAATAGGTACCTATTAAGTATTATTAAATTATTTTTTCTCATCTTCGAAGACAATTTTCGACTATACTTAGTTGATTTGAAAACTATTGCCTAAACTAAACAACTCACTTTATTCCAAAATGCGACTAGGTGCATTTCACTTACCTAGACTCCATCCGTTTGAGATACCGATACCTTAGGGTTTGCGGACAAAGTTTTATCAAATACCTAGTTGCGTCTGTGAAGCGAAAGACTTAGGGTACTTTTTTTTTAGAAGGGTGATGTTTTTGAGGCGAGGAATTGGAATTTGAAAAAGGTATGAACAAAAAGACTCTCAACACACCCTCTCTCAGTATCCCAAAAAAATAAATTTTAAGGAGCTAGTTCGTTTAAGGGTCACTATAGAGCGCGAAGAAGCAGAGTGATCTAGCAATTTTGAGCTCCAAGTGAGGAAATTTAAAAATTAAAAATGGTTTTTTCTCGATTTTCATTTTGAAAAATTTCCGAGCTAGCAGAATAGACTCTCTCTCAAATGACACCACCATATAATTGTTCCATCATTGATTCTAGAACACGTTCAAGAAAGCGGTACAGCCAGATTAATTTATCTGTTCATTTCGTTTATTTTTTTTAATTATTTTTTTTTGAAAAAAGGAAAATAGATTGGGCGTGGTATATGATGATGCTCAGGACATAATTATGTGATTTTCTGTTAATGAGTGATTTAACTTCAGTAATTTCTCCAAAAGATTCAGTAGAGGAGTGATTTATTAAAATTACCATTGAAAAGGGTGGTAAGGCATAAACCAAAATTTCAAGATTATGGACTTTAATCTTCATTTTAACTTGATGATTGATGACATGACTGCGAGCAAAAGAACAAAAAAAGGAAGTGAGAAAGTAAAATACACACTAAATCTAAGTTTAACTTTAAATTTAAGTGTACAACGAAAGTTATTTACAAAAATACAAATTCCTCTGGATTGATGAGGTTTTAGAAAACAGCTTGCAACACTCGATACAATAAGAGTATTTTGATGCATTAACATAATACTTCAGTCACATAAACTGTATCTCTCTTCTGGAACATTGTTTTAACACGGCATAAAAAAAGGTGAGATTTTCGCCTCAAGCCAAATTCAATAAAGGTATAAAAAATTGGCTTTGAGTCAGGAAAAATTCATGACAACAGTTGAAATCTGAAAAATTTTACCTCCATTGGACTGTTTGACAGCATGCTGTTAGCTCATGTATTCTTTTATTATCAGGCAAGGAATCTACTAGACTCTGAGTACATTGAACTTAAAATATATTTTCAAGATATTTCATTGTTCTTCCTCCTCTGAAAGTTTCAAAAATGTTATCTTTTAAGATATACATATCTTAGGAGAATTTCAGAACCTTGCCTTGAGTGGGGTTTGAAACCAATGAATTTTGCAATTGAAAAAAAAGGGATGATCTTAACACCCTGATTCAATGCTATTAATAAAATTCCACCTCCGGTTAGAGGAAGACCAGGTTTGAGCGAGGCTTCATCAAACTAAAAATCATAATTGAGGCACTGGATGCGAAAAGGGCACTTCTCGATTGCAGTGTTTCAGAATCTCTGTTGCTAATTAGGTAATACCATGGAGAATAATTTAATGGGTGATTTTTCCAGGATTCTCTTCAAATTGTAAACTCAGAAGAAATATTCAGTAAAATTCTTAGTGAAATGGATGCATTCACTTTCCTTACAACGAATAAAATATTAGAGGAGACTCTGAAACACTGAAACCGAGAAGTGCCCTTTTCGCATCCAGTGCCTCAATTAACTTTGATAAAAAATTTAATATTTTTTTAATCACAATGTGACTTGTGGCACCCCNCAAAAGTTTCTATATAATTAAATCTGTTCTAACTTCATATATTTTTTTGCTGTAAAAGCGTCATAGGAAAGAATGAAGGGTAGCACGGCAAGTGCTGAAAAATTCTATAAAAGTATAAAAGAAAAAAAAAGAAAAACTTCAGCTGGAATCTAGGGTGAGCCAATTGCACAATAAAAACGGCAGTCATATGAAGATTTAGTCAGAATAATCACATGTCACAGTTAAATATCACAGATAAAGTTGGAGACTAACGGGAAAATTTCTAAAAATAAAAACCCTATAGAAAGAAAAATCAGGAAAAACGAATGCACAATGATAGGGCACCTTAGCATGGCTACTTAGACGAAATAGTGAGTACAGAAGCTACTTATGCAAGGGAGCAATAAAATCCTGTTGAGTGAATAGCAGATTTTATCATTTTATTCCTTGACAAATCCTGCACGCAAAGGTACATCAAATACAACGGGTGGATTGGTCGGAAGGTAATTAATATCACAAGTTGAGGCGTTTATGAAGATGATTTTTCCATCAGAGGAAACTCCATAGCCTGAAAATTAAATCAATAAATCACATTAATGGCATCACTAAAATCATAAGTAAAGTAAAAATTCCAGAATGGCGACTCTAGCATTATACAAACTAGATATAAAAAATTTGCTTTTGGATGGGTCTTTCTTTTTGAGAGGCGATTCTTTGTCAGTGCCTGGAGGGTGTCCATCGTTATTGGCAATTTTTGATACACTAGCACCTGGTCATGACAGAATCTCACAAGGCGAAGAAATTTCTCTTTTTCATCGGTTCTCATCAGATCTAAATCATGGGAATTGGGAGTGGTCAATTTGCTTTCAGTTTTTCATCTTTCCCAGTGCTTCCAAAGACAATAGATAGTTAATAATAGAATAATAACTACCAGAAGGGCAACAGACAGTCACTGTTACTCCAATGGGCCTGCTGCAAAGTTTTGCTGTTGCGAAAGTAAGAGTTATTTCTTCTAGAAAATATCTCAAAAATCATGATGAGCGCATCGGCAAACTCTGAAATGCACTCCAAACTTCACAACCTGTGTAAGCAATTTGCGTTTTTTTTAGCTTCCCGCTTTAAAAACGATATTATGGCACAGGTGATCATTTTGTTAGAGGAGTCGTTCCATCCGCCCCCTGCTCAATAGGATGCTTCTCAATATTCAACATGGCCGATGCCAATCTGCCAAAACGCATACGCTTGGACAAGATTTTATCCTAGCGTGTTTACATTCACGATTTCTTTGCATTGATAAAGGTCTGCTTTGGTTGACCTTGTTCTCCCGATTGCAATTTGCATGCGAAAGCATTGGCTAAGTTGGATGTTGCTATTGGGAAAGGGTTGAATGGAACGACTCCTCTAACAAAATGTTAATCTATACCGTAGTATTTTTTTGGAAGTAGAAAAATAAAAAAAACTCAAATTTCTTGCGCAGATTGTTAAGTTATAAGTGCATTTCAGAATTTGCTGATGTGCTCATTATGATTTTTGAGACAATTCCATAAGAAACAACTCTTATTTTCGCTCTAGCAAAAGTTTGCAACCGGCCCATTCTTAAAAACCCTGGGCCTCAGGTTATTATTATAGCTAGATTATAATGCAAACTTATGCTATCTATTGGCACAAAAATTAACAAAGCAAATGGCTCGCAACTTTATTCTTTAGGGTATTCTGTCAAAATCTTAGAATCTGATTTTTCCTCTTACTTCGACATCAATTGCTCCACTGATAGTATCTCTGTAGAGAGAGGTCCTTTTTCCAGTGAATGGTCAAATATGTTGAAGTTTTGTTACAAACTTCTGAACATCGCCTGAGAAGTTCAGAATGTTTTTCCAGAATGTTTCAAAAATATGTCTGTGTTTGAGGCAAGATAGAAGTCCATAGAGGACAAAAAAGTCATACCTTCATGAATATGGCCAAAAATATGATACTTGGGATGAATACGTTTCTGAACGGAAGAGAGCAATTCAACACATCCTGCTCTAACACCAGTGCAGCATAAATCTCCATGGCCTAGGGGTGGTGTGTGAGTGATTAGAATGTCGACGTCATCAGGGATTAACTCCCACTTGTCCAGACACTCCTGACCTCTCGGGACATTGAAAGCCCACTTGCAGAATTCTGGTTGCCTATAATTAGCATAAGTCATAATTTAGAATATTGTAAAATGCTATAGGAAGTTTGTTAAGTGATAAACGGGCATGGAAAGTTTCCCGATTTTTACGTCCAGAATAAACTGTAATAATACACTTTAAAAAAATGATTGATTGTGTTACCAAAGTGAGATGAAGATACTAGAATTTTACCAATTAGTAGATAGTGCACAGCCAGTACTTGCTCACTCAACATGGGCTCAAGAAAAATTTAAGTGAAAAAGGTGTGAAACCCAAAGGCGTGATGGTGGTTGATTCCACCCTTCAATTTGGGCATTGAGAATAATTCCTGCTTTTAAAATCAAGGACTTGAATTAATATTATTGTTTTTCGGTAATTCACGAGTAACGCTGTTAAAATTTGATCCTCTCATGAATGTGACTGCTTTATTATGAAAACAGAGTAGCCACAGAATTTAGAAAATGAATTTCCCTCACACTTACCTGATACATTTTGGTAAAATTCCCTGACAATTGAGGGTACGCCAGGTGGTTAAAAGGACATAATTTGAAAAAGTTCTCTGGCAAAATTTTTTGTACGAAACATCAAACCCATTCTAGAAAGCAAATAAAGGTGACTAAACAATTTTCCCCCGACTTGCTCGTCATTTTCCCTGACAAGTCCAGGTTTTTCATGACTTTTTGAAAGCCCTAGACGTGCCCCAGTTTCCCTGACTGTGCAAACTCTGTATGGATAGGCTATTCTGCTGGTTTACGGACAGTAGGTCTACAAGAAAAAGGGCTACCTTTTTTGGTCTACAGTCAAAATATGCACATGAAAATGCCTACTAAAATAATGTCTATGGTAAAATATGTCTGCGGTATTAAAATGTCTTTGGTTTGATTGCCTACTCCAAAAATGTCAAAGTACGTATTTATTTCGTCTAATAAGAATCTCATTTGAAAGTGTATCCCCAAAGACAGGACGAGGCTATGGATGCTGCAGAAGCTGATGCATAAAAATTGTGAGTCACATTTCGCGAATAATTGATCCTATAAATATCAACAAGTATATTTTATAAATATTTTCTTTATTTTTTATTTTACAAATATATTTTATATATTTCAAGTGGCCAACATAAATATTTTGACATTTTCTACTTGGGCAAACAAACCGTAGACACTTTAATAGCGTAAGACATATTTGACAGTGGGCATAATTTCAGTAGGCATTTTATTCAGCGGCAGCTGGTAACATCGTTAGGACCATTTTTGATTTTCCTCATGCAATCTCGTTTGAAATAATTACACAAATTTAAATACTTTAAAAGTATAATGTGTGCCTCATACCATGGAGTTCCGTAAATTTTAAGCCCATAGAGATCCACTGAAGAATCCTGTAGGTAGGTGCAATTTGTTAGACGACTTAGCGTGTCTAATTTTTTTACAGCTTCGACCATACTATCTCGGGCCAACCCAAGTGTAGGGATTTCATGAATACTACTTTCCATGGCGGTCTTCTTCAATGGATGAGTGAAGGTGCTGTCGAAACTCAACTCATGGTTTCCAGCGATGACTAGTTTGTGTTTGTGAGGTAGATGCTCTGAAAGAAAAAAAATTGAATCAGGTTTCATACTATACTTTCATTTGTGGTATGAATTAGGCTGCTGGCACAAACAGCTGACTTGACAAGATACAAGAGAAATACACTAAACAATTCCCAAGTAGCATGGATTGCAATATGTTGTAATTTAATCGTCTGAAATTTGCAATTTAGTAATGTGCCGTGAAATTGCATACCCTCTTATTAGAAGGCGCGGAAAAATTGCAATTTGCCGTGTGTACTTCAGTAAAAAGTACATTTTCAATGAATTTTTAATGTTGAAAAATTCAAATTTTTCCTTAAAGTTTCATTAAGATTAGGGCTCTTGGTGATACCACGTTAAAAAAAACGCGCCGAAAGCTCTACCTCCGGGAGCAGTACCTGATCGGGCTCTCCGAAGGTGGTGTGGAAACGAGCTTGTCTGAAGGTATTTCTCCATTTTTCTTCCAAGTTGTGGGTTATAGCTACTAGCGACAATGGAAATAATAAATGAATAATGTCAAAACCTGTGAATTTTTTCATTCAAGGTGATTTGATGAACGCCATATTTTTTGTCAAAACGGCATGCGATATATCTCATTGATTGGTTCTGAATAGATTTGATACACGTCTGGATGAAAACAACTCGAATTTCAGCTGTTGAACGCTGACTGTCCATATTCAGCAGCCAAATTCAGCGTGTGATTGCTGCATATGAAATGAATAATTGCTGGAAATTTTCAGCATTCCTGGTTACTTCCGGTGAGAACCGGAAACACTCATTATTTCCCGAAAGTACTGCGTTTGATTAATTTTAGAATCCAAAACCTTAGCACTCAAGTGTAAAATTCTGGGAAACTTACTGATCCAATTGTTGAATTCGATGACCTCATCAATGCCACCACATCGAGTGAAATCTCCAGCATGAATAAACACATCTCCATCCGGAATGTCAAATTTCAAGTGTGAAGTCAATGAGTGTGTGTCACTCATACAAACAAAGCGTACCTGAGGAAGTATTTTAAAATCAATCAGTTTAAGAGAGGAGGCAAGAATTTACTGAATTCAAAAATCTCAAAGAACAGATTTACGATAGACAAATTCTCCTTCAGACCTTGCAATATCCAGCCGAGCAATGAAAAGAGGTGAAGCCAAATTCACTTCTGGTATATCACCATTTTTCAGCGGTAATGTTTGCTTTACACAGTCTTGCACATTCACTTTACTTGATGCTGACTGATTAATTTTCAGCTAAGCAGTTATGGGGCAAAGTTCATTGATCTTCATCTGGTTTGTATACACCGTGCTTGAAGCATTTTTCCATTTGTCATATCAGTATTGTTCCTTGAAATCATCGTTAAAGCTGAGGTATCCTTGAAGGTATCTTATCAAAGGATACTGAGTCTCAGCAAGACTAACCCAAACGGAGAAGAATATTCTGTTCTCCATCATTGGCTCAAGTGGTGGATAGTACATAAAAGTGGAGCCGATAATTTGGTTTAAGAAGCTGTGGAGATCATGACAGAAAATTTGACACTTGTTTACTTTCTGTTCACAGGCAGCTGTGCCACTGCCATTTTATAGTGGCTAAGCTGGGCCTGCATCAACTGCATGACGGTTAAAAGTAGAGATGTGACAGCTTATTTTACACAAGTTCTGGCACGCTGTATTTTAGCTAGAGGCTATTCTTGAGATCCTACAAGATACCCTAGTTCAATCATTCAAATATACCTGGTAATTTGTAGAGTCCACGTCAAATAAGTTTATACACTTGTAGACTGCTACAGAAGATCCGCTATTCACGTTCTTCCACTTACTTGACATTTTAAAGTGACGGCAGATTATCTTCTGTGGCAGTCTAGAAGTGTATGAACTTATTTAAAAAAGAAGAAAAAAAGTTTGAGGTTGGCATCATGAACAAGATTGCTGCGAGCAAGAGGCTTTTGGCAGTGAGCTTTCTTCTATCTGTAGGTGAATTTTCAGCTTTCTATCGAATTAATACCTGCCTGAAAATGCGTGCCTCATACTGCAATGCTGTAAGTTTCCGCTCATGCTTGAGGAGGGAAACTGAGGAAAACTTAGAGGTTCACTCAAATTTTCTGCGCATCCTCCTCACTTGATATAAAACAATTATATGAAAAAGCGAGAGGACATATTTCGATTAGTTTTCCTTGAGGAAAATAAACATAATCAGATTTTAAAGCGTTCCAATTGAGGTAAGGATTTAGACATCAATGTATACTTGTTTAGATTTACCATTAAATAGCTATTCCTTACGTCCAAGACCAACTCATCTGTCCTGTGGCTCGAAATTTACCTCCTCTCGTTGTTCCAGCTGTCCTTCTGATAAGGTTCAGATTAAATGATAATTACAATTACTTACCTTGTCTTGAGCTACTGGTGCTTTCGGTACCGAGACATTTAACTTGATGACTTTTTGAGTCCTGCTAATGTCCTTCCAGGCAGCTGTAGGGTTGCTTGTAAGTGGATGGACCTCTACACTCATCGCTGTTGATAGAAGACGGATAACACAAAACAGCCCTTTAAAATGAAACAGACTATTGATATTATGTGATTGGACTTCTGATGCAAATTCTCTGAAGCACAGAACTGTCAAAAGCACACCAATTTCCCATTGTAGTGCAACTAGAAACTGATTTAAAGGAGCCGGATTTTCTTCTTATCAATAAAATTAGGATTGTTTACGTGAACATAACCTCTTTCGAAGGGAATGATGTCTTTACGGGTTTTGCCGACTGGCGACTTGGACCATGGACGGTCAACCGTTGGAATTCGGCGATTTACCCCGAATCTCCACCGCGGCGGTGCGTTTTCGGGGGTTCGGCACTCTCAACGTTGTGACGGACCGCCGCCATATTTGTTTACGAAACCACCAAGCCTAAGCCTACCGATCGCATGCCCAAGCGGCCCAAGCATCGTGTGCTGATCGATTATAGTATAATAATTCAAAATTAATTTAATCGTTTCAGTCGTTCCAGCCTCAATAAGCTAAGCTCACCGTTACGCGAACGTAAGTATTTGTTTACTTTTTGCAACTGTTTCGCTCCACTTGTACATTGTACCAACGACTTCATGGAGTGGGTTTTCCACCGGAATTTACGTATAAAAGTCTCCAAACGTCTCTGATTACCTAATTGGTATGAATATCTAGTATTCTCAAATTTAAATGTAGTAGCGCTGCTTGATTTTGTAACTTTTAACTTCGAAGTTGTTTGTGATACCTCTTCGTTGATGCATCAAAGGTAACACCAGCCTCTTGCCGTAATGTGTCAATATTTGCGAAAGACGTTGAACATCCAACAAATTCCATTGCTCTCAGCAGTATAAACCATTATTTCAGTATTTTCCAGACCAAGTGCAAATAACTGAGAGGATAAATGCATAAATATCTCTTGACGCTTGCTGCCTGTTGGGCTGATTGTTTTATTTGTGTTGGGGTCAGAACAAAGCTGAATCAATGGCTTTTCTAGTTCAGAGGTGAGGAATTTATCTCAAGAGAATAATTTGATTCTGTTGTGCAGCCTCTCATAACACAGCCAGACCTAAAGTCCACATGCTTCTTTTAAGGTCAGAAAGGTCTTTAAAGAAGTCAATATAAGTGAAAATTTTTTTTTCGGGCCCTCAGCTACTTTATCTGCAAAGTGAAATCTACATTTTAACCATTCATGCTAGATATTCCAGAGAAATTGGTCAGTGATGAGTCTAAGTGTGTAGACTCTGATGGAAAATCCACCGGACAATGACGCTGGTGTTTTGAAGACAGTCACAAAAAAAAACAAATGTTTGCAAATGCGTAACAGACAAGTATCGAATTCTGAAGTCTACCATAAACGTACGACTTAATGTAGATTTGAAAGATTAGATTAATGATTAAATGTAGCTGTGCCATTTCAGCTGGACCCGGGAAATCTAACTGGAGAGGTCTTGTGTCTGCGGGGAGGGAGTTGGGCGCTGCTGACACACTTCACAGTGAAATTGACCAAAATTGTCCCAGAAAAATGTTAGTACTCTCTCTGAATAAGGGGGAGGGGACAATCCCTATTTGCCTGATGTGTGAGAATTTTCACCCGCATGATAAATTTTAATTTGAAAAAATATGTTCCTCCTAGAGGCCCAACCCCTTTCTTGCTAGCACCATTTACATTTTTAAAGCAGCCTCAGTCTTGATAGCCTGCTGAATGGGTTCCATAATGAGCAGAGATGCAAAATTGCATGCAATTTCATATAAGGTAAAATTTCATGAAAGTATGACTTCTGCAATAGGCTCAGTAGGCCGTGAAATGCGTAGAATCAGAAAATCTCAATATTTAACAAAATAAGAGTCAAACTCTTAATTTTATTATAAGATAATTTTATGGGTGGTGTACACTCCTCCTAAGAAATCTGTGTAGGTACTTTCATATCATGTTAGATTTCATTTTACATCCCTGATAAGTGATGACAAAAAATCTCTGAAAAGAAGGAATGAATGCTGAGGATGGTCGCTCAAGACTCATTCTTCTGGCTGCTACTTTTTCTCTCCTAGAATGCATTGATAAACGGCGACATTGCAGCTTTTGTCTTAACGGGAGAAAACTTCCTTCATTCGACTATCAGGAATTAATATTAACTTGATAAAAATATTTAAATGTAAATTTTAATTAAGTACGTGGTTGCTTCAAGTCCGCTTAAAGTGTGGATCTTGCCCGCGATCCATAAATTCAAAACACCCGCGCAATATGCGCCGCCATCTTAGTTGTTTACATGAAAACGTTGAGGTGCTCGATCCCCGAACATGCACCGCCGCGGTGGAGATTCGGGGTAAATCGCCGAATTTCAACGGTTGACCGTCCAAGTCGCCAGTCGGAAAGATTCATGTGTTTACATTGGTTTACATTTTTTACTCTACATAACCTCAATCTTTTGGCGAACCGCGAAACTGTTGTGTTGAGTCCAGGCTGAGACCATCATCAGGTTTCATTGTTTTATGTGAAAATTGAAAGCTCTCTTTACGACCTCATCTACAGATTTACAATTCGGTGCATCAACTCTTTTGTCAAGAATCTGGTTTTCCTCGTGGGAGAACCCAAGTGGAATGGCTCCAAGGTGATGGCGATGGCATGTGGAAGTCTTCCTAACTTTGTGGTCCGCAGATAACTTCTCTCAGCTTTCACTCCGTGAATTTGTAAGTGACATATATATTCTCTCATTTCTATTTAAAAATTTAGAATGTATTCTCATATCGATAGTCAAAGTGCAGAATTGCGTAAAAATTTAGAATGTATTCTCATATTGATAGTCAAAGTGCAGAAGTGCGTACCTCGATTTTTGACAGTTTTGAGTTATGTAGCTGCATAAATGTGTTGTTGAAGGTGTCGCCTATCTACCAGCTAGAGACTATAATCGAAAAAATCAGGAAGTCCCCTTAAACCGTGGAACTATTTTCGTGTATCTCGGGCCTAAGGGCAGAAATGGGTATATCGATGTGGCCTATTCATTTCGTCACCTTCCAGGCAAAGTATCACAAGCGCCATGCGACGTATAAAAATTTCCGCCGCCATTTTATTTTTTTACAGAGAAATTGTTCAACGAAGCTGTCCGAAAATTTCACTGAATTTTCTTTGTGCTGCCGATAAAATTTAGTGAAATTTCCAAACAGATTCAACCAACAATTTCTCAGTAAATAAATAAAATGGCGGCGGAAATTTTTAAACGTCGCATGGCGCTTGTGATACTTTGCCTGGAAGGTAACGATTTGATCCAGTGCACTTTACGCGCAACGCACTTTCCTTAGTGTTTCCCGCCTAAAGCATACGCAAGCTGATCAGTTGTCTTGTGCTTTTATATATTCTCGGGAATTCGCTGATTTTGAAAAGTTTCTGCATGCTTATCACTCGAGAGCCCTACCGTGTCATTTCTTCATAGGTACCTATTACTAGTGGCGTTCATGACGATTATTCACTTACTGAGCCACTGTAATCATGAACGTTAGTTCATCACAATGGTCAATTATATTAGAGTCAACAGAACAGCCACTGGGGGTTGGGCTCCATGGATGCTATGGGGGCAGGTGCTGGGGGTTAGGCTCCTTGGATGTCCGGTGGGGCAGCCCCTGGGGGTTGAGCTTTTTGGATGCCGGGGGGGAGGGGGCAGCCCCCAGGGGGTTGGGCTTCTTGGGTGGCAGGCAACTTCTGGGATTTTTCCCAGTTACCGTCTTCACGGAACAAGGCTCATACGGTCCTGCGACTAGTTTGCGCGGGAAGATAACTTAGTTAAAGTCGAGTATTTAATGGGGATGAAAATGATAATTGCACTCAATTGACAATTAGACACATTATTTTAATTAAACAAACATGAACAATGGAGTAATCAACAAAATATCGCATAATTCGTTTACACTTCTTCTTCTCTCAGTGGGTGCTAAGGGTAAAAGGACCATACTTGGCACTGGGAAAAATATTGATTAACTCAATATTTTTCCCAACTTCGTAAGTGGGATTTTTCCCTGGGACAAATCTCGTGAAACGGCCCGTGGAGGCAAGGCCGAAGGGGGTGTGTCGGCTCTTTGAGTCCTAGGGAGGGCAGCCCTTAAGTGTTGGGCTTCTTGGTTGCCAGAAGGGGAGCTCCTGGGATTCGGCTCTATGGATGCCATATGGGGCAGCCCAGGAGGCTTGGCTGTTTGAATGTCAGGTGGGCCACCCGCGGTTGGTTTGCTCCCTAAAAACCACGTATCGCAATGCTGAAAAACGTACCTTGCTGCCTGGGCCAATGATTTTCCTTCAATTAGCCGGGTATGTAAAATTACTGTCGTGACGCACGAATAGTTGTATCAGAATTTCGCATTAAGATTACACAGTGGTTTGAAGGCGCTCTTCGGTATCGTGTCTGAGTGGCTGTGTACAACGATGTTACCACAAATGTTCATAATTTTGGAGTCTTCAATTGAGCCATAATTTTGAAAAATGCTCGAAGAACATTATTTCACGTTCTAAATTTTTTTTTTTTTTTTTTTTTTTTTTTTTTTTTTTNTTTTTTTTTTTTTTTTTTTTTTTTTTTTTTTTTTTTTTCCGTCTGTAAGTTCTATTTCAAAAAAGAGAGTCCAAACGCTTAGTTCAAATTGTGGTTTTTATGTCCTTTAATGTTATGTGTGTGTCTTTTTTATTAATCTCAATGAACCAAAACCAAGGAGCACGCAAACTTTGGTTTTAACTTATTTGTACATCCGCCTGTTAGAATAAAAAACGTCCAACTTTGCGCGATCGACTGCGCGTACACCACGTTGCAGAAAAGTAAAAGCACTAAATACAAAAGAAATAATTAAAGTGCTTTAATATCATTTTTTACATGAAACCACCTTAACATTTACAACACGCACGTTATATTTTCCCTTTTTTTATCATCAATTTACCAATCGCAAATGAACCAAATTTTCTGCTATCGAATACGAAAAATCATGGAGAATTTCAGTTGTATGTTGACCAGCTTCTCGAAAGAAAAATAAAATTTCTAAGGAAGTCTGCAACGTCGCAAATGGAGAAACGTCGTCTCTTATTTTGCCCAAAAATATGTATGTATAAAATTGAAGGCATTATGACCTCTCTCAACTTATATTCGTCTGTAACGATAAACAATGGGACGCGTTTGCTACGGCGCCTTGATACGACTATACAACCTCGACGGATGTCCGCATTGCGTTCAAAAATTTGAAGGCGTTTTGACTCCCTACGCATAATACCTGTAGTTAATTCGATCGACAAACGCGTTGGTCGGCGGTGACGGGGACTTGATGCAACTTTTTAAACTTGATGGATGTCCGTATCGCACCGACTGAATTGCGAAACCACGTATCTCCATTGCGGTGTTGCAAAATTTCCCTTAGTGATTCATATTTTCCATGAGAAACAATCCAAGTTTACGACTTTAAATTTTGAACCAAATCTTCTGCTATCGAATACGAAACATCATGGAGAATTTCAGTTGTATGTTGACCAGCTTCTCGAAAGAAAAATAAAATTTCTAGGGAAGTCTGCAACGTCGCAAATGGAGAAACGTCGTCTCTCATTTTGCCCAAAAATATGTATGTATAAAATTGAAGGCATTATGACTGGCCTCTCTCAACTTATATTCGTCTGTAACGATAAACAATGGGACGCGTTTGCTACGGCGCCTTGATACGACTATACAACCTCGACGGATGTCCGCATTGCGTTCAAAAATTTGAAGGCGTTTTGACTCCTTACGCATAATACCTGTAGTTGATTCGATCGACAAACGCGTTGGTCGGCGGTGACGGGGACTTGATGCAACTTTTTAAACTTGATGGATGTCCGTATCGCACCGACTGAAGTGCGACGCATTTTTGCAATCAGTGTTTTAAACCTGCTGTTGGTGGGTTTGGATCATTTAAGAATGAAAAAAGAGTTTCACGCTCACAATACCTTATCAGATAAGATTTAGTTTGATCTTATAAGGCCAGATCAAGCATTGTATGATTGAAAAATGACATTTAATCACGAGATACGCATTTCTGCAATTATTAGCGTTTTGAGCCTGCTCTTGATCTTTAAGATTAAAAATAGTGTTTGTTCATACTTAAAACTTGTTTAGAAGCATTTGTTGATCCAATACCGTGAGTCACCTAAAAATGAATCGGAGAATTGGCTTCCTCGAGTAACTTTTACACTATAGGTATGAAAGACAGTGCGTAGTCTCAAGAATATATCATCTCTACGCGGACCCTCTCTTTTTTTACATAAAACTAACAAACTAAACAAAATCTTATTATTTAATAATCAAAATCATATTCTTCAGGAATTTTTCAAAATCATGGCTCGATCGAAGACTCCATATTATGAATATCTTGGGTCAACATCATTGTACAGGGCTCATAGGACACAAAAGAGCGCCTTCAACCCACTCTGTAATCTCAATGTAAAATTCTGATACCACTATTCGTGCGTCACGACAGTCATTTTGCATAGCCGGCTATCTGAAGGCAAATAATTGGCCCAGGCAACAGGGCACGAATTTCAGCAATGTGAAAATAGGGTGCTTTGAGTACTTAATCGCATAAAAAAAGGTTTCAACATTGCAGTATCGTGTATTTATCATTACAGCTCATTTTCTAATTTCTTACCTCTATGCTTTTTTCTTTTCTCGAAATAGTTTTAATTTCTCTTTCAGCGGCCCGATTATTGAAATTGATAGACAAAGCTATAGACAAAGAAGACATAGGGGGTTTAAAGCAATCCTACTGGTTGAAATGGGTGGTTCTCATAGACTAAGGGAGAAAATGATAGACTAACTGTCGGGTCTCTTGTGGGTTGCCGTCAGTTAGTCTATTACCGACTTCTTTTGTCCATTGCAACCACCCGCTTCTACCAATAGGATCCCTCCAAATCCTTTTTGTCTTCTTTGTCTATAGCTTTGTCTATCAATTTCAATAATCAGCCCGCAGACAGCTCTGCCGTCTTTAGGAAGAACGCCGTACGAGCATTCGAGAGTTGCCAAATTTCCCCGAATGAAACGTGTATTTTTGAAGAAATTTGCGTATTTTTCCTTAAAACTTTCCGATATTCTAGATTAAATTGGGAACAAAAGTGTCTGAAAAATTGGAAGACAAATATTAGAATTTCCCCAGTAAACTTGTTGGTTATTGAAGGAAATATGGCAACGCCTGAAGGCTCATACGGCGTTTTTCCTTAGCACGGCAGAGTTGCTGACCTAAGTATAAAGAACCTCTCTGATATCTAAGAATTATTTTTTTTTATTGTTATAGGTAACATGGAGCCGCACGTTTTATCTAGAATTCTACCTCAGGGAAAAGACACCATTCATCGAGCTTGTAAAAAATGCGGCTACGCAGGTCACCTCACGTATCAGTGCAGGAATTTTATCAAAATCGACCCCAACGAAGAAATCGTTTTGGACGTCAGTAGCACCAGCAGCAGCAGTGAGGAGGACGATTACACGACTCCTTTAACTGATCTGCGGAAGAAGGAGTTGGAAGAGAAATTGAAGAAGGTAGAAAAGAAAGCGAAGAAGAAGAAGAAAAAGAAGGAGAAGAAAAAGAAGAAGAAGGTTTCCAGTGAGGATTCGGACAGCAGCTCTGACGGAGGAAGTAGGAGGTCTAAAAAATCGAAGAAGCGGAAGAAACGGAGGAAAGCTTCCTCAGATTCCTCCCCGAGCGACTCTGAATCATCTGACGGTGGAAAGAGGAAGCGGAAGCATTCCAAATCTCAGAAGAAGAAGAAAAGGAAGAGGCACCACCACTCTGATAGCTCCGATTCGTAGGACCGCACGGTTAGTGCTTCGACAACTTTTACACTCCCCTTATTGTAAGGAAAAATTCCATGCGTTATCTAGAATTGTTGAGGAAAAAGTATGAAGGTCAGTGAGTGAATCACTGAATCATTCAGTATACAAGGTTGCCTCAGTCAGAATTACCGGGAAATGTCAGGGAATGTTAAAAAGTCAGGAAAAACTGGGAAATGTTAGGGAACATTGAATCATTGACAACGAAAACACACCAACTCGGAGAAATGAAAATAATCAAGACACGCACAAAACTGCACTGTAGGTGAAGAAGTTACTTTAAGAAAAAGATTTTTGCTGCCGAAAGATAAGTACTTATGGACACTTTAAAGGTCCAAGTTGGAACAGATGCGTTAACTTCAACGAGCTTCATGTAAATCAACTGTTTTTAATGGGAGTTGAGCATTTTCGAGTTACCGAGTTGGTGTGTTTTCGTTCTCACTGATTCAATCACGAAAATGTTAGGGTAAACCAGGAAATGTCAGAGAAAATTAAGAAAATGTCAGGAAAAATTCGTTAAATCGCCTTTATTTGCTTTCTAGAATAAGTTTGATGTTTCGAACAACAAATTTTGCCTAAAAACTATTTTCAATTTTGTCTTCTTAACAATTTGTCATATTTTCAATTTTCTGGGAATTTCACCCAAAATGTGTCAGGGAAATGTCAGGGAATTTCATTTTACAAATTCCGTGGCAACCTTGTATACTCCAATCAAATCCTTGAGTAAAGGTTTACGCACGGAATCCTAAAAAATCCGGCTGAATGGGTCTGTTGCAAGCAAGAGATACAGCCAAAAAAATTATATTCTCTCTACGGACAAAATCGCACGAAACTCACGTTGGACACGTCGAAAAAGTTTGAAATCTACCCCTTATTGCGTAGTTATAACAAGTTTTTTCAACGTAACCGTGTTTCCGGGCAGTTTTCCTCCGTCACCGTCGCGCGTACCAGATTTGAAAAAGCAGGGGAGTAAGAGAAACTAACCTGAGTGAAAAAACGATTTCAACAACTTTATCTGCTGTATTACTTCCATCGTTTTAAAGTGATTGCCTCCATTGTCCTCCTTAGTTAAACGTGACACGCGCACAGGCGCCTACAAACCTAACAGGGATACTTCACGCATTACGCAATGCGTGAAGTATCCTGTTAGGTTTGTAGGCGCCAGCGCCCGTTCCGCGCTGGCAGCACGCACGCCGCTGCAGTTTTTCTTAGTTTCCGCCGACCAGGTTGGCATAGTCAGAGGAGTGAGAAAGAACTACGGAAATATACAAAAGATTGACTGACTTGTTCCTTTGTATGATGTCATATGTATTCAAGCGATTGTTTCTTTTTCCTTTCTTTATTTTGCAAAAACGAAAGCTTTGAGCCAATTGAAATCTTCTGCAAGGAGAGTTTATAAAAGTTTGCGATTTTGTTTGTTTAGGTAAGTTAGGTGTCTTTCCGGTCAAACCTGACCGATGGCGGCCACTAAGGAAAAGTGCCCGCACACGTGGTATATTTTAAAAAAGGGTGTTACAAACTACGCAGAATGCGCACTAAGAAGTGGATTTCAGACTTTTTTGATGTGTCCAACGTGATTTTCGAGCGAATTTACCTTTCAAAAGTACACATATACTACCGTGTCAAGGAAGAACGCCGTATGAACACTCAAGAGTTGCCAAATTTTCTCCGATAAAATGTTTATTTTTGAGGAAATTCATTGATATTTTCCCTTGAAATTTTTAGGAACTTTACAACAAAATACGATCAATATTCTCTGAAAAATTGAAAGAAAAATATTCATAAGTTTGTCAGGGAATTTGTGTTTTATCAAAGAAAATCTGGCAGCGACTGGAGGCTCATACGACGTTTTTCCTTGTTGAGTTGGCTGTTTCTCTTGCGTGCAACAGACCCATTTCGAGACTTTTTAATATAATGTTCCTTACGATCTCCTAAGTAAAATGCACATTTAAAATCGAACTTCCTATGTGCCAATCTTCAAAACTCGAGTTTGAAGAGTGCTTTTTTCGGCACTTTAAAATTTAACGCGTGTTACTTTACGAAAAAGTGTCACCGTCGCTGAGTCAAAAATGCGAATCCTTTTGTTCCGAACTGAGTGTTTTCTCCCCGGCCGGCACGAGATGAAAAAACCAATTTTCGCTCCTTGATCATCAACATTTTTCCACCGGATAATCAGGCAATCCTGCCGAAAAATGCAATTTTCAGACCCGATTTTCTCGCGATTGGCACTTAAAAAGTTCGATTTTAAAAGCTCATCTGACTTAGGAGATTGTAAAGAGCATCATATAAAAAAATCTCGAAAAGGCAGCGCCGCGTTTTTTAATATCCCGTGCCTTTTCTTAATATTCCGTCCTTTTTGTTGTTGGTGGCATACGTCACTTTAGACTTTGACTGAGCCATAATTAATTAATAAAAAGCTCATTAGAAATATACCAGCGTAAGAAATAAAATGTTAAGATCAGGATGAAGACATTGTAATAAGCCGGAATCGCACGCTGAATGTAGGAGTGAATGTGGAGGCCACGGGCAAAATTCAGGACTCCGATGAGGATCAGCGCTCAGTACTGCCGTGCTAAGGAAAAACGCCGTATGAACATTCGAGAGTTGCCGAATTTCCTATGATAAAATGTTTATTTTTGAGGAAATCCATGAATATTTTTCCGAGAAATTTTCAGAACCTTTAGGCGAAATTGCGAACAAAATTATATTAAAACTTGAAAGAAAAATATTGAAAAAATTTCCCGAGAATTCGTGATTTATCAAAGGAAATTTGGCAACGCCTGAAGGTTCATACGGCGTTTTTCCTTAGCACGGCAGAGTAGGTATCAGTTTATCTGAATTGTACCAAGAATACAAAATAAATACAGGATTTTGTACAAATCTGGATGAAGATAACCCGAATTCACGAAATTTCTGCTGTTGAGCGATGACAGTTAATTCTCGTATTCGGCTGCCAAATTCAGCGTGTGATTCCAGCACTATTTGATATTTGCCGTGTGTCGTATCATAGAGAAACTCATATTCTCTACCGTGCCAAGGAAAAACGCCGTATGAGCCTTTAGACGTTGCCAAATTTCCTTATCTAAAGGATTACTAGAGCATTACTTAATTTTACTGGGAAAATGGTGAATATTTACTTTCGAATTCAGATAATTTTGTTCGCAATTTGATCTTACTTATCCGAAAATTTCACGGAAAAATATGCATAACCTGTCTCAAAAATACAGGTTTTATCCGGAGAAATTTGGCAACTCTCGAATGTTCATACGGCGTTTTTCCTTAGCACGGCAGTTCTCTGATGAGGCGAATGAGGCGCAGAGTCTCCTCGCTGGTCCAGATTCCGCAACCACCTGTTTTCTTCTCTGTGGGTGCGATGTCACTTTTTCCTTTGCGTTTACTACTTTTATCATTCTGGATGGGTTCTGATAGACGGATGGGTTCTGATGATGGACAAATGGGTTCCGAAGAAGAACTAATGTAGTAGATTCTTGGGTACTTTTTCCGGTCACAACATTATTACCTCCAGGAATATTACTATTGAAGAAGTTTTTTGTCACGGAACTAAGAGGGGTGCGGGCATGGACCATGGTGCGGGCTTTTGGAATATTTACTTTTCCATTTAAAGGAGGGTTCCGAGACAAAACTCCGAACTTTTCCCCGTTTATTTGGATTAAAAACTTTTTATCCTCCATGTTATTAATATTGTCACACGAATTCACGAGAAAAAAAACAAATCACAAATCAAAACACACGAGAGCACTTAGTATTTACATTCAATGAACATTATATTGCGCGCGATTTTCGGAACCACGTGACCTTCAATCTAGAAATTTATATACTCGCAAAACATGTTTTTTAACAGCTTTTAAATTCAAGGTTTGGTGTCACAATTATTTAAATTCAACTGGATCTAATTGCGTCACTTCATGAACAGACTGTAGGTGACTGAAAAGAGCATCAACAGAGGCAAAGCAGCGATCACACCTGAATTTTACACAAGAGATAATTTTTTAATCTGACATAAAAATCACACCAATTCGGAAAAATACATACCATTACACTTAAATTGGAGAAGTTATAAGACGGATTTATAACAATTTTTAAGGAGAAATAACTGTCCTTATTACCTCAACCTTTGACAAGAGTTTGCTTATCTTAAAATTTTGGCAACAATTATGATCATCACACCTAACATTTGCGAACGGAAAAAGAGTCAGCAAAGGACTTGAAATTATTATTAATGGTTCATAAGCTCATGTTTCAAGGTAGTGAACATGGATATTGAAGCGCTTTTTTGGGCTCAATTTCATAGAGGAAACTTTTCAAGAATAACACAGGGAGCAAAGCTTCTGGTGGAAGCGGTACTTTTAGCATAATAAAAAGTTTACAGCAGATGTCTACTGCTGCTAAAGCAATGTTGAATGTGTAAACTTCATTCCCGATGCAAACATTGACGTCCCTGTTCGTACCTGAGACAACTGCAGTGGGTTGCTCAGGGAATCCAAATTTTTGAATGTGTAATTTACGCAGGGTCAGTTTTCGTGCCACTTCCTGAGGAGTTTCTGTGCACAAAAGAAAAGCATCCTTGCTCTCAATACGGCTTGGCTTCCATTTCTTATTGACCGGTATCGATGGTAGTAGAATAGGAAGTAGCAAAAGAGAATCGATTATTCGAGTTTTTTCTTCTGAATGCAAAACAAATTCACACCACAAAATAATGTAGGGATTTATTAGCAAGTTTTTTCATATTAGGGGAATTTTCACATCTTGCAAGAGTATCTCACTCTCTAGACTGTTTCTGCAAATTTTTGAATATGTAATTTACGAAGAATCAGTTTTCGTGCCTCTTCCTGAGGAGTTTCTGTCGACAAAAGGAAAGCATCCTTGCTCTCAATCCGGCTTGGCTTCCATTTCTTATTGATTGGTGTCGATGGTAACAGAATAGGAAGTAGTAAAAGAGAATTTATGGTTCGAGTTTTTTCGTCTGAAAGCAAAACAAATTCACACTATAAAATAATGTAGGGATTTATTCGCAAGTTTTTTTTTTATATTAGGGGAATTTTCACATCTTGTATGAGTATCTCACTCCAGACTGTTTCTGCAAATTTTTGAATATGTAATTTACGAAGAATCAGTTTTCGTGCCACTTCCTGAGGAGTTTCTGTGCACATAAGAAAAGCATCCTTGCTTTCAATACGGCTTGGCTTCCATTTCTTATTGACTGGTGTCGATGGTAGTAGAATAGGAAGTAGCGAAAGAGAATTTATCGTTCGAGTTTTTTCGTCTGAAAGCAAAACAAATTCACATTCTAAAATAATGAAGGTATTTATTTGCAAGGTTTTTTTTTTTTATATTAGGAGAATCTTCACATCTTGTTTTTTCAACAAAATTTTTTACGAAAACACTAAATGAATGACAT
>NW_017562511.1:84037-97278 GCF_001854935.1 Bemisia tabaci | reverse complement strand
ATACCTAGGGATGCAGTGGGTACCTGGTAAATGTGTCATCAAAATTTTACGATTCAATTTTTTTTTATGGGCTCTTGAAATTTGATGATCCGGGGTGAATGGATCGAACAAAGAGCCGAAGAGCCGATCTGATGGGGGCTTTTCCGGTAGAAGGGGAATTTTCTCCCCGACAATTTTGACATTATTCGATACGTAGGGATGCAGTGGGTACCTGGTAAATGTGTCATCAAAATTTTACGATTTAATTTTTTTTTTTATGGGCTCTTGAAATTTGATGATCCGGAGAGAAATCGTGTATGGGTGGCAAGGTGTAGGGGGTTTTTCCGGCAGGAAGAGACTTTCCTCGGGTTATGTTTTCGTTGATTGACGTATTGTTCCTAGAAAATAGGGAGGATGCTGGAAAACAGAAAGAAATAGCGGAGAAAATTCGAATAGTTGAGTGAGACAAAGTGAACGGGTGATGGCCGATGTAATGGACCACTAGACAAGGTACGAGTTAAAGGATTCTGATACATGTTTCTTAACCAAAATTTCACGTAAAACACGACTCGCGCAACAGAAATTACTGAAACCAACTCCTAACGAAGATATTAACGTTTTTATTTCACATTGGTTACGAGGAATTTGAACTGCCCGCTCACGAGAAACTCAAAGCTCTACGTGAGTCAAATCGTGCACTACAACGGTTTCAACAAGCTTCTCAATCGAGCAATGGTCATTGCCCACCACGTGTTGTTCAAACTATAAACAATTTGCCATAGCTGAGCCTAAGCGTCAAGATTGAGGTTGCCAGATTTTTATATCGCAGAGACTGCAATGATAAACGTTTAGCGCGCGATGTGAATCACGTAGAGCATTGAGTTTTCATGAGCGGGTGGTTTCAATTCACTCATCAAAAATCATTAAATATCTTCGTAAGGAGTTGATTGCGGTAATTTTTGTTGTGCGCATCGTGTTCTACGTGAAATTTTAGTTACGAAACATGTATCAGAATGCTGAAAATTCGTACCTTGTCTAGTGGTCCATTCACGTTAGGCAGCGCTGCGGCAGCGCGGCGGTGGGTAGAACTAGTTTTGCGGCACCCTCTTGTTCCGCGGAAAGCGGGAGGCCCGGGTGTGTTGGTCTATGCGCAATCGGATACGAGTCGGATTGATTCAGCCCGGTAAAAATTGAAAGAAAAATATCTATAAGTTTGCCAGGGAATTTTTGTCTTATCAAAGAAAATTTTGCAACGCCTGGAGGTTCATACGGTGTTTTTCCTTAGCACAGAGCAGAGATAAGATTCAGACGAATGTTCATCATCTTTACCCATCCTTCTAAAAATCATCCTTCCAGCCGCAAAAGATTTTGGGCTATTTTTCTTTCGGCCTTATCTTAAAATCGTAGTAATGTAATTTCATCCATTTGAAGAATGAGTATAAGAAAAAAACCAAGCGTTCGTCTTCCTAAAGAGAAAGTTAGGTAACAATATCTATGCATGTTGTGGTATCGGAAAGATCAGTTTATATATATTCACTTTTTCTCTGCTTTAGAATTTCAAGAGGGAATAGTGGACGGAATAATTTTTTTCAAATATATTCTAAGACAGTAACACAGGGACAAGATAGTCGTTATGAATGTTACTTCTTAACTGTGATAGCTCAAACTTTGAAATGTTTTTTAATGATTTGTGTAGTTTTAGAAAATGACACTGGTACTTCCAGTCGAGTGATTTTTGTATTAAATCAGCTTAAAAAAAGATGGATCTAATAGAAGCAGAACAGATCCAGATTTTGTTTCTAAACAATTCTAAAGTGAGAGTGTTCTTTGAAGAGAAGCAAATGTATTGCCATACATCGCAGCTCTCTATTTGAACTGCCAATTTTTTTTAATAAAAGTTTCAAATGGATTTTATTTTAGTGATTGTACCTTATTGTGTTGCATTTAGACTAAGAATTAGACGATTTTGTATAACTTATAGGTAATTTATTCTTAGTAAAAAATTACAATCTGAATGTACAAATAACAAATTACATGAGAAATAAATTATTATAAATATCTTATATTCTTTTAATTGTTCTTATTTTTGCACCCGTTGTTTTCATTAAGTAATGGCACTTTCATTCACAAGAAGGATTTAAAAAAAAGGAATTGGAAAAAAAAAAGAAAATTATGCAAACGAAACATTTAAAAAGTCACTTTTTATAAGTAGAAAGTTCTGCTATAACAAAAATGTAAGTTCTTGTACAACAAGAAGAATTATTTTTATTAGTAATAATTGTTTCGTATTTTTTTTTTGCAAAGATTCTTTCAAAGATCGGTAGAAATTAATTTCAGGTTCAAAGTCTCCAAATGACAGAATTTAATTGTAATTTTAGAGCCTTCATCCTATTTTCCAAAAACATTAAAAATTTACTTTACAATTCCGCCAACAATTGAATAAATAATTTTTTTTAAAAAAAATATTGAGATGGAGAGTCTCACACAATGCCACTTGGCTTGCAGTGTGCGCCGATCGATAGGTTTCCCTCCAACACCTTTGTGCATTGCAAAATATTCGATTTAATATTTAGAGCACCCTGGTGATTTTTTATCCCATTAATTATCTCCACCCTGCAAAGCGTTATTTTTTCTTATTGCATCGCACTCTATTCAATTACATATGTCGGGTGTTGCCGAAAGATCCCACTCCGGCCTGTGATGCTCCTTTGTTGAATCCCATCTGTAAGTTGAGGTGGCCCTCAGACGCTCTCAGTTGTTCCTCTGTGAAAGTGCGTTCGTTCTTGTCGGCCATCTTTGGTCCCAACCTGGGTCCTGTGTACTCGGGGTGTTTCTGTGTCTGTGAACACAAGAAACAAGTTTGTCACGAAGTGTATGCCAGTGGCGTGATAGCGAAGAGATTAGTAAGTGCAAAAATGAAGTTTTGAGGAAATGCACGGAGAAAAAATCCTCGTGCGTGGGACCCGAAATTTAGGTCATATGGATCTCTGAAGTTTTCGGATCGAGCATCTGAACACTTTAGGTCTAGCTGTCGAGGTTCGGATCACACATCTGGAACTTCAGTTCTTACATCTGAAGTACTTCAGATGTGAGAACCGAAGTACTTCATATGTAAGAACTGAAGTTTCAGATGTGTGATCCGAACCTCGACAACTAGACCTAAAGTGTTCAGATGCTCAATCCGAAAACTTCAGAGATCCATATGACCTAAACTTCGGGTCCCACGCACGAAGCTGTTTTCTCCGTGTGGGCTCCGAAGCATCTGAGCGGAAAATTGTATTGAAAAAGCCTCTGTTCTTTGTTGTTCATTGTTTTCAACTCGCCTTCGGCTGCGTCCGCTGCAATTGTTGTTAAGAATATGTTGTGCGTGCTGATCTCAGTTCATTACATACTTGACTCTCTGAAGGCGTTTTATGTGCGAAAGTAGAGCACCTTATCGGGGAACAACAGAAGTGAGATTGAACGAATCGCTCAATCCCTACTTCGTTCGTTCTCCGACAGATTTCGCTATTTGCGCACATAAAACGCCTTCAGAGAGTCAAGTATGTAATGAGCTGAAATCGGCACGCACAACATATTCGTAACAGCAATTGCTGCAGACGCAACAGAGGGCAAATTGTTCAGTTATAAGATAGGTAGTCTGCATTTAACGAGAGATTCGAACGAAAAAAAACGTGAACCGATCAACACCCAAACGAGTTCAATTTGAGAGGCTTGAAGGACAAGGAACATAAGTGCAGTTTTTGAAAAAATGGAGCTATTAATGATGTGAAGTAAAACTAGTCTTAATGCATAATCTTTGAAAAATTCGCTCCCAAATTCCAATTTGTAAGCATCAAAAAGTTAGTTTGAACTTTCTTTTTGCCATGAGGATCCATGTAATTTCGAAACTTCAAACACGTATCTCTCGAAATATCAAAAACTTATGCGCCTTGTCCTTCAAGTCCCTCATCTCACTAATGTACGTCAATTTTAAAAGTTTCCTTTTTAAAATTCAAAAGTTTGTTTTTTCTTTAGTCGTTACTCCTATTACAAGGATTCATCATTCTTTTTAGAAATACATAAAATTGTAAGTATAAGCGGCAATTTGGCAATGTCTAAACGCTGATTCGACGTTGTTTTTTGGCACAGCATGAAATGATTTTGCCAAGAATCACTTACCAGTCTCCCCAACGCGTAAAGGCACAGAGTAACTTGCGGTATGTTCCGCCGCTCGAATAAGTCAGCGGTCTGGAAAATTTCTTCCTCTGGAACGCCATAATTCTTCAGTGCTGCTTGGAATCTGTCAGACAAACAGTTTTATAGATTAGTTATGTCATAGAGAAACAACAAAAATAATGAAAATCAGACCATAAATAGAAAGAGGAACCTCGGTGCACGCAGGGATAAGATTTTCAAGAGAGAAATTTTTATCGAGTTAAGTTGAAAAATTGGATACACAAATTGATTGCTAGTGGACGCACAGGTCGTATAGACAGTTAGTTGGAGACAACATTTTTCGGTTTTCGGCTTCTCATATGCGAAAACAAAAGTTGAGCTACTAGCCGACTTTACAAACATTGTGCATATTTTTTTTTTTTTTTTTTTTTTTTTTTTTTTTTTTTTTTTTTTTTTTTTTTTTTTTTTTTTTATTGAAGCATGGCCTGAATCGCAATCACTGCATATTTGTAGATTCGGCCAATAGCTCAACTTTTGTTGGTTAAAGATATAGCCAACGTCCAACGTGCGTTGAAATCCAAAAAATTGGAAATCTCAAAACAGAGGGAAAAAGCTCGTTCGAGCACAATATTCCCTCAAAGAGTTACGCTGTTTGGTGCAACACTAATGGACCACTAGACAAGGTACAAATTTCAGCATTCTGATACATGTTTCTTAATCAAAAATCGAACACGACGCGCACAACGAAAATTACCGAAATCAACTCCTTACGAAGATATTTAATGATTCTTGATGCGTGAATTGAAACCACCCGCTCATGAAAACTCAATGCTCCCACGTGATTCACATCGCGCGATAAACGTTACCATGACAGTCTCTACGATATACGAATCTGGCAACCTCAATCTTGACGCTTTGGCTCAGCTATAGCAAATTGCTTATAGTTTGAACAACACATGGTGGGACATGATCATCGCTCGATTGAGAAGCTTGCTGAAACCGTTGTAGTGCGCGATTTGACTCACGCAGAGCTTTGAGTTTCTTGTGAGCGGGTAGTTCAAATTCCTCGTAACCAATGTGAAATAAAAATGTCAATATGTCCGTTAGGAGTTGGTTTCGGTAATTTTCGATGCGCTAATCCTGTTCTACATGAAATTTTGGTTAAGAAACATATATCAGAATACGTTAATTTGTACCTTGTGTAGTGGTCCATTACGACCATTGAGGAGAGAACCATTCAGAATGAGCTTTCTCCCTCTGTATTGAGTTTTCCAGTTTTTTGGATTCTAACGCTCGTTGGCTACAATTCCAAAAAATTGGATCCCCAGAAACTCTAAGCTATTCGATGTCCAGAGGAATAATATTATTCCTCAGAACTACTCGCAACTTAGTCCAGACACTCGCTTAAGTTCATTTTTGTACCAATAAGTAGACATAGAGGATATGAAATCGCATTTTAACTGATGAAGAAATTTTGCACTCTTGACACTACCCACGGACTACATCTGGATGTCATTTTTGCAATAAGGAACTAAATTGTATGACCCATTCGTGAAAGTCCCTATCCGCGCACAGCAAGTAATAGCACATCCGTTGTCTCTAAAATGAGCCGAAAATTGTAGTTCCTTATTGCGAAATATAGTTCATTCAGCGATCAGGAACTAAATGCCATTTTCGGCTCATTTTGAGTAAAAAGATGTGCCAAGATTATATTGATCTGCCGTTGACAGATACGCCCCCTTGGCGCGCCAAAAACGCGCCCCTCTGACAGATAGCAAAATAAGAAGAGAGCCAAAATTACGACCATTGGAAAATGCGGGAAATTTCTTAAATGAACGGAAGAAGAGGGAGTTAGGAGTAAAGAAAGGTGGTTTTACGCATGATAGTGGGGAACATAGATCCAAGAACTACTTTCTGAAGCGTAAACACTTATCTGTGAAATTTTCACCCTTTTGTTGATATACAGGCGCTTTATCATCCCCCTCCTTTATTCGCTATGTGTAACTCTCTTAGAGGCGAAGGTCAGTTCGATTTTTAGACATACGCACCCTTTAGACCTCTTGAGAGACCTTAAACTACTTTATACATATTTCTTCCTTTTCAAAATGAATATTGATTTGGGCATACCATAGCATATCTCGGGCAAACTTAACCTTAATTTATCTCGAAATTCAAAACTAAGAGATGTCTAAAATGGAAACGCGATACAATTATTCCCGCATGATGGGTGTCCACATTGCATATGAAAAATGTAAGACGCGATGCCGTGAGTCGTGAACTCGCAATGCTCTGCTCTAGTTTGAAGCAACATTACAAATAAGACAAACGCAAACAAACACAATATGGAAATAAAGCGAGGGAAAGGATGCGCGTTAACGACGCGACGGCGCAGAGATACAACTATTCGTACTTGATGGACGTCCGTGCTGCATCTGAAAAATTGAAGGCACGACGACGCGAACCTTGAGCTCTCAATGCTCTGCTTTATGCTGTCAATTAGGTGTAGCTCATATTCGGGAGAAAAGTTAAAAAAGAGGCCGGAATACGTCTTTACCGCCTTAGGCTGTGTTGATACTCGTTCTTTCTTCTTTTTTCAGGTTCTTGTCTGATTCTTTTCTAGGAAGGATTTGCACCCCACGTCTTAAGCTCGTGTAAACCGCAGCACTGGTTCAGTTCTTTTGGAAATAATGGTGCTTGGATGCGTCTAGTGGCTTTAATTGTTTATGTTTTCTTTAATTTCAGTAGTCTGTCGGTTACTAAACTTCGTTCAGTTTCGCAATTTTTACTCTTTACGATTAAACCTAAAAATAGCGTAAACTTGTGCTGCTTTGGCTAAATTTTCTGAACCCCTCTCCACACACGGGATGCCTTATCAGGAAATATCACTTTACGCCCCTTCAACCAGCCAGGGGTCTACGCCCTCAGATGCATGCCAGTCTGACCCTGTAGTCTCTCATTGAAAAATTCAGTCCAATTGAACGACGTAAGTAAGCAACTAGAATTTCGGATAATTTTTCCCCCTCGAAATTACGTTTATTGAACTGCAAACTCAAAACCGCTATAACTTTGGCTTGGTTTGACTTTTTGGCGATCAAATATGGGTAGGATCATCAACATCTGAGCAATTATCTTCAATCGAAATCCTATCGAAATTTTATCTCTTTCGATAAAATTGAAATTCTGTCTCAATTTATCACGATTTTTTTTTTGATGATATTGCGATAAATCGCCGTCCAATAAATCTCGATTTTATTTCAAATGTATGCGATGAAATGGCAATTTATCCGATCATATATTTAACATTTTCCGATCAAATCATGACTCATAGAAATCATTTTTACTTGGGATATCTTGGTCATACGCTTTTTTGTCGTTTATATCTATCTCTGTCTCTCTCGCGCTCATTGATCAGATGAGGCATTTTTCGGCTCCTCGAAAGGAGTTCATCGTGACCACACGCACAGTCGCAAGAATACAAGCTCCGGTTCTGGAAGAACTATAAGGAAGCACTTTAACTGTATATTTTCAAATATTTACATTTGGGGTCGGGGATTAGGAGGGATAAAGATATAATTTTCATTTTTTTTTCCTGTTCCAATTTTTCTTTTAATTAGCCGGCTTGACGCTTTGCCAGTCTGTCTGGACCGAGTTATGAAACGGGAAGCGACGTACAGTGGAGCGGGCTTTTGGCAGAGGCTGGACATTATTTTTTCTCCACTAAAACTGAAAATTTCAAATGTAACCATGTCACTTTTTAGATTTTCTAGGCCGCTTCTAGAGGAAAACTTTGCGAGAAAACCAAAGGAACCATTTTTGAAATCTCAACTTTTGTATAGACAGAGTTAAAGCTTTAAAAGTCTCCACATTTTGTCCGATTTTTCTCATTGAAATGTTCCATTGTACGCAGCTTTCCGTGTGCCGGCAATCATCAAAGTTGCCAGCTCTCCGAAGTTATTTCGTGATTTTGAGTCAAGTTAACGAAGTTAGTCTCGTCATAAATGCGCTTGATCAATGATACGACTTTTCGAACGTGTAGGATGCCGTCTGCCTACACTGAAAAAAAATCTCGGTGTATTTACTAAGAAAAGGGTAAAATTACCAAGAATTCAGGGTTCTATTTGATCCCAGTTTTTTCTTGGTAAAATTACCATTTATGGAATTGATAATTTTACCGAGAAATCTCGGTAAAATTATTGAACTTTCTCGGTAATTTTACTGGACCTTGGTAAAAACGCCAATATTTTTTATCGACTATGGTAGAATTACCGAGGTAAAATGGCAAAGTTACCGGGAATTGATTACCAATAAAAGTGGTATTCTTACCTGAAAAAACAGTAAAAATACAGGTTCTTAGGTAAGCTTACCAGTCTGTCCTAGTAAAATTACCAATAAATCGGTAAAAAAAGTGAGATGGTAAAGGTACCAATGGACCTTGGTAAAAACGCCGAGAATTTTTTTTCAGTGCAAGCCCAAGTTTGGACGATTTGTTTGCAGCTCATAAAACCATATCGATGGCCAAAGTGCAGAACCACGTGCCTCGCATGCAACTTTGCAGACTTGCTGTTATACTTTATTTTACCATTTGAAAACTAGTCGACTCAATTTCTTGACAACTTCCGTAGATTTATCCCCTAAAGCATCAAAATATTCCGCAGAAATTTCCAGTTACATAGCTTACTTGTTTTTTTTTCCAAAAAAATAAATAAAATAAGATCAGAGATTTTGAAACACCGCGATGGAGATACGCGGTATCGCACTTTAGCCGTCGATATCTCAGAACGAGAAGGAATTTCAATTTTCCATGTTCGAGAATCAAAATCGGATTTATTGCAATCAGACACTGGAGAGAGTTACCTATCCATTGAAAATTTAAACCTCAAACTTTGATCTACCTTATTTTTTTATTTATTTTCTAATCCAAGCCCAAGATGGCGACTTTATAATAGAACCTTGTAGCCGGCATGACATACAGCACAACGAATATTGACCAAGAAAGAAACATTGGAGATATCTCTTCTGTGCTACCGTGCTAAAGAAGAACGCCGTATGAACATTCGAGAGTTGCCAAATTTCCTGCAATAAAATGTTTATCTTGGAGGAAATTTATGAATATATTTCCTTGAAATTTTCAGGACCCTGGTAAAAATTGGCAGTAGAATCTGTGTTCCAAAATACCATAGACCTAAAGCCGGCTGTAAGATTTTCAATAGCTTTTATAGCCGGCTTCACAATTTCTTATGACCTTTTATAGCCGATGGCGATTGAGCAACAGCTAGGCGATAAAGTGTATGCTACATGTTACTAATTACGGATGCTAGGACTTAGTGAGTTTTTGGACTACCGCTCTATTTTTGGGCCGTAGTATCTTGATTTATTTTGCGCGGAAAGCTCCGTACTTTTGAAGGCGCCTGCCATTCCTAATATGTTGGAGCACCTTCAATTTCGTATGATACTGTGCAATACCTCTGGTGTGAAATAGTTGCTTCAAGCGCCGTGGCACGCTGCGGTGCGGAAGGCGGGCAGCCAGTGCGAAAAGCGCCTTAGCGCCTACAAACCTAACAGGGATACTTCACGCATTGCGCCATGCGTGAAGTATCCCTGTTAGGTTTGTAGGCGCTGGTGCGCGCTTATCGCTGGCAGCACGCCGCGCCGCTCCGCTCTGTGTTATGCTCCAATATAATCTTGCGGAGTCAGCGTTTTTCAACTCATGATTTTGAAATGTTTGCACGTCCTGTTTTGATTATTCTCATTTTAATTGATGAAAAAAAATATGTATTAAAGGAAAATATAATGTGTGTTTTGTGAATATTAGGTTGGCTCCGTATCAAACTTAATGATTTCCAAAGCACACGAATTTCTACACAATTTCTTATAGCCTTTTATAGCCGATGGCGATAAAGTGTAAAGCCCGGCGATAGGAACTATAGCCCAGCTGCATACTTTTTTATCGCTTCGTATAGACCGGCTATATGATTTGCTCCGCTTTCTACAGCCAGTTATATGATTTTCTATTGCCTTCTTTAGCCAGCTATAAGAATTCCTATGGTATTTTGAAACGCAGCTCCTATCGCCAATTTTTACCAGGAGAACTTTAGGTGAAACTGCATGCAACATTATCTGAGCAATTGGAACAAACATATTCATAAGTTTACTAGGAAATTCGTGTTTTATAAATGAAAAGTCAACGCCTGAAGGTTCGTACGGCGTTTTTCCTTAGCACGGCAGTGTTCACAAAGGTCTCTTTCGTGTGGCCGGTCAGCGAATCATATACATTCTGTTTTTATTGGTCACTAAACCATGACCAAACTTTGACTTGTGCATGCGTTTTTTTAAAGGTAAATGCCAAGTAGAACATGATGCTCACATTGGAAACGCGGAAAAAATACTCAGGAACCGAGAAATACGCAGTTCAAGAAGCGCATTTTTTCCGCAGATTGAAAACAGCTGGCTTTGCCGCCAAACCGAACAGTGTCATCCGGCACCAATCAGAGGCGAGCATGGATTTCTACGACTCTCGTCGAGTGTCTTTCTAATCCTCGTATGTGAAAACTATAGGAAAGTCAAAATTGTATCTTCAGAATCGAAGAAGCAAATTACATGTATGTTATCTGAAATTCACAGGCAACAATTCCACATTGAAAAAAGTTTTATTTCAACAAATATGAATGGAAAATGAGAGGAGATAGCGAGTTTGCTGCCGCGGTGCGTCGTTTCCATCATTTTCCCCCATTCCGACGACGTGTTTGAAATGCCCTCCAAGTATTTGGACTTATTAAAAGCTGGCTTGTCCGGAATTTTGGCAAAAAAAATACGCAATAAATCCCCATCAGGGTGTCTACTGGTACCCTGTCATTTAAATTCCTTGCTTAATCAGTGCCTTTTCCTTGCTTTTTCCTTACTCTCCTAAAAATTGGATTGCATTTTGCAAAAAGGAACCACTAGCATTGCAATGTTGCTAAGATTGTGCAACTTCTTTTGTCTTGGAGGAAAAAACCGATTATCCCTCAATAGTTTCTATTTTACTCGCTAAAAACTGTAAATTTAAGACAAAAATTACCATCTAAATTTCATAGTTTCTCACAATTTCCGCAATTTTATTGCAAAGGACGAAGTTGCACAATCTTAGCATCATTGCAATGCTAGTGGTTCCTTTTTGCAAAATGCAATCAAATTCTTCTTTTGGCGATTCTAAAAAATCCTTGTTTTCTCCTTACCTTTTCCTTACTTTTTTCTTACCTCACATGCAGTCTTAATTTTATGCGGATTAGAAAAGTGAAATGATCGAATGACGATGGAACAAACCAAAAACATAGGGCATCGAACCGGGATGTTGATAAATGGATTATGTTAGGAAATCGCACATTCTCAAGGCTACTGTCTAGTTTGTCACAAAAATTTCGAATTTCCGTACTTTTTCACTGAATTTCCGTACCTTTTCCGTACCTCCGTACCGACCTCCCGAAATCCGTGCTCGTGTATCTGTCCCAGGCAAATAGTAAAATCAGGCATTTTGTCAAATGCCTAAGGAAATAGTCAAATATTCTAACTGAGATTGAACTTCTGATTCTTTTCCTAATTTTAGACAAAATATGTAATCGCTCCCGTAAGAAAAAATTCTCAGTAAAAATTTGCGTCACACAATAATATTTTAAATTTTTTTTAGCTCCTGAGCAGACACTTATCTTGACATTTGCAGCATGTCATAAAATACAGAATTTTTAGAATTTCAACAGTTAAAAATATGAGAAGCAATTGAAGAGGAATAGACCAAAAGAGTTCGTAGGTTTGATGAGTTAATTTTCCTAAAATATTGAAAACTCGTAAGCTCTCCGCCATAAATTCACAACATTTTGTGGACCGTCAAAATTTAACTATCTGCCTAAGCTTTTGACAAAACGTATGATTTTAATATTTGTCTGCGACATATCCGTACTTTTCCGTACAGTAGACACCCTGACATCTCTAATCTACTAACCTGACACTTTCAGAATATTAAAAAAAAAAAAAAAAAAAANAAAAAAAAAAAAAAAAAAAAAGCACAAGGTTTAGCGAACTAGTATTTATCGCGTATCCGCGGGAAAATTGGCAACTCTACAGGCACGTCTGTGGAAAGTGCAAATGACGGGGGAGAAATGAAGGGTGAGGTGGGGTGGGGTGTGGAAGAAGTGGATCTCTTTATTGCGTGCTCCATTTTTTAATTCTTTTCCGCCGAAAAATTACGTAAGTCCTTGCTTCGGTGCGGTTGTCAAGTCCGAGTTTATCCGCGACAACATTTTCACATTTTGTCTCCGCATGACCCATTTTTTGTAATTTATGTCAGTACTTAAGTATTTACTCGGTCTCTAAGTTTCTAGTTCTGTTGCCGGGTAACCAGAGAATTTTAGCCAGTTAATGGACCACTAGACAAGGTACGAATTTCAGCAATCTGATACATGTTTTTCAACCAGAATTTCACGTAGAACACGATTCATACAACGAAAGTTACTGAAACTAACTCCTAACGAAGATATTAACATTTTTATTTCACATTGGTTACGAGGAATTTGAACTACCCGCTCACAAGATACTCAAAGCTCTACGTGAGTCAAATCGCGCACTATAACGGTTTCAGCAAGCTTCTCAATCGAGCAATGTTCATTTCCCACCATGTGTTGTTCAAACTATAAGCAATTTGCTATAGCAGAGCCAAAGCGTAAAGATCGATGTTGCCAGATTTTTATATCGCAGAGACTGTCATGATAACGTTTAGCGCGCGATATGAATCACGTAGAGCATTGAGTTTTCATGAGCGGGTGGTTTCAATTCACGCATCAAGAATCATTAAATATCTTCGTAAGGAGTTGATTTCGGTAATTTTTGTTGTGCGCATCGTGTTTTAAGTGAAATTTTAGTCACGAAACATCTATCAGAATACTAAAATTCGTACCTCGTCCAGGGGTCCATTGTTGAAAGTGATAGATAAAGCGATAGACAGAGAAGACTCAGAGAGTATATGGAGCGATCCCATCGGTTGAAATGAGTGGTTACTTTCAGGGTCGGACTGGTTCAAATCTCAGGGCGTAGACCTTTAGCCGGCTAAAAGGGCATAAAGGGATATTCTGCCC
>NW_017562511.1:35617-71887 GCF_001854935.1 Bemisia tabaci | reverse complement strand
AATGGACCAGGGAATTACGGGTTCGGCAAGGAACAAACGGAATGAGAGGAGGAACGGAGAAAGGCATTTGAGAATGGGCCGATCAAAGATTACGAAAAACGTTCCATTTCTGTAATCTTTATTCCCGTTTGTGACATCCATGAGCCGAATTGTCTTGACTCTCAGTATAAAGGGACTCTAGGTTTAGCGAACTAGTATTTCTCGCGTATCCGCGGGAAAATTGGCAACTCTACAGGCACGTCTGTGGAAAGTGCAAATGACGGGGGAGGAATGAAGGGTGAGGTGGGGTGGGGTCGCGGAAGAAGTGGATCTCTTTATTGCGTGCTCCATTTTTTAATTCTTTTCCGCCGAAAAATTACGTAAGTCGTTGCTTCGGTGCGGTTGTCACGTCCGAGTTCATCCGCGACAACATTTTCACATTTTGTCTCCGCATGACCCATTTTTTGTAATTTATGTCAGTACTCAAGTATTTACTCGGTCTCTGAGTTTCTAGTTCTGTTGCCGAGTAACCAGAGAATTTTAGCCAGTTAATTGTTGAAAGTGATAGCAAAGCGATAGACAGAGAAGACTTAGAGAGTATATGGAGCGATCCCATCGGTTGAAATGAGTGGTTACTTTCAGGGTCGGAGGGTCGAGTTGTGAGGGACCGCGGTACATACGAGCTGTAGATGTAGGTCCCTCAATATTTGTACAATAAAATATTAATCAAACTTCAAATTGAAAAAAGAAGAATAAATTGAGGAACAACTGAGTCGAGACGTAATCAGGCCTAGTATTTTAAATTTTTCTCTCCTATCCGAGCGACACCTCACTGGCAGCATGGAACGGCGCATCGCGAGTTCACGCCTAGCGCCGTCGCGCCTTCAATTTGGCAGATGCAACACGGACATCCATCATGTACGAACAGTTGTATCTCTGCGCCGTCATCAACCCGCCTGCTTTTAATCTACTCTATTCCCATTCTGTGTTCGTTTCAGTTTGTCTTCGTTGTATTTGTAGCGATGCTTTAAAGGCTGTATGAGCAACACAGCCGTAAATAGGAAAGCCGTAATAATCGAACCTCGTTTCTTAACTTTTCTCACGACACCTTATTGGCAGCATAAAGCGGATCTGTGGAACATCGCGAATTCACAGCTCGCGCCATCGCGCCTTCAATTTTGCGGATGCAACACAGACATCCATCAAGTACGAATGGTTGTATCTCTGCGCCGTCTTTCCATTTGATCTTTTTCCATATTGTGTTAGTTTCGTTTGTATCATTTGTAGTAGTGCTTCAAGGGATCCGTGAGCAACACAGCCAAAAATAGGATGTGCCCTAATCAATTATCATTTTGAAAAGAAAAAAAATGTTAGAGGTCTGTCAAGCGATAAATAAGGCGCACGTCTAAAAACTGACTGTGCTACCTCTTCTGAGAGAGTGGCACATGACGGATGAGGAAGGGGGGGGGGTGATAAAGCGTCTCTACCAAAAAGGTGTAAATTTCGAAGAACCGAATTTTTTACCGACCTTAGAAATTTTATGTAAAGGTAATAGGTATTTTGACACTTGACAAAAGTTCGAGAACTATTTTGATTTCCTCACTCAATGACCATCATCCCCTTTTCGAAAACTATAACCGACAAAACTTTTCAATACCTCAAAGCCAATTTCACGACGGAGAATGATCAATTTTTCGCGTAATAGCGAAAGCTAAAAGCGTAAAGTGCAATAGCCTAAGTTCGCACTTTATTTAATCGGATGTCTGCTAATGAGTGACATAATTGTCATTCAATACAGCTTGATTAAACGATTACGTCCCGATTTTTCACATTCCCCTCTTCTTCAAAATATTGAGCTACGGATACGAAATCTGAATTCAGCANAAAAAAAAAAAAAAAAAAAAAAAAAAAAAAAAAAAAAAAAAAAAAACATAACTTTAATTTTCCAGCATTTTTCTACTCCCAGTTGCCTCTGGGGACTTAACTCTCACTTTCTCTTCTATCGTTCATTTATGAAGATCCCGCTTTTTTCTCTCATCTTATTTTGCTATATCTGGCAGAGGGGACACGTCTTCGATGCGTCAGGGGAGCGTATCAGCCATTGGCCTTATGGCCAGTCCGACTCTCGAATATTTCTCTTCCGAATTTTTGGAAGATTTCATTCGTATTTTGATCTAAAAAGTATAAAAATTGCAAGGAAAAATACCCGCAACTTTCCTCAAAACTAAATATTTTTTGAGAGAAAATTCGGTAACTCTGGAATGCTCATACGGCGTTTTTACGTAGCGCGGCAGTTTAGTTATTATGTGTGATACTTCCCGTATCAACCAAACTTTTGTGTTGAAATTTCTCTCTGAGTAGATTTATTTCTGTCCGATAAATTAGAGTTTGAGTAGAGTTTAGAGTGCTGGGTAGGAGGGCAATCGCTATGTTAAATGGAGTCCTTTGGGACCAAAGGATCTCCAAAGAGAACAAAAGAAGGATCTACAACGCGATTGTCAAGAGCATAGTAACCTACGGGTGTGAAGTATGGCCGATGGAACAGCGGACCCGGGAGGTTTTAGAGGCAACAGAGATGGACTTCTGGCGTAGATCCGCTGGTATTTCCAGAAAGGATCGCGTCAGGAATGAGACGGTACGGGATATCATGGATGCCAAGCAGACCATCGTGCATGACATTCTGACAAAACAACTCATTTGGTATGGTCATGTCCAGAGAATGGCAGGAGACAGGTTGCCGAAGAAGGTCCTTGACTGGGTTCCTCCTGGGAGAAGACGCAGAGGGCGCCCAATGAAAGGTTGGAGGGAAGGGATTGAAGCGGAAATGTTAAGGTGCTCAATCCCCAGAGACAAGAGACCCTCCACTAGTATCTTGGCCATGGTGGAAGCTTTTACTTTCGGGACTTCAGCATTCTACTGTTGACTTACCTACATGGTTGATGTTTAACAACGTGTTGGCAGTTTCGTTTCAAGAACAAGCCAAAAATGGCCGAAGTTTAGGAAACTTGTTTGGCTCATGACGTCACCCGAAGCTCATCATCGACCATGTTGGTAGGTCAACAGCCGAAATTAGGGTGATGACTGTTGCTCCCTTATAATTGTCCATAAGGAACTGTTGAATCCCCGAAAGTAAAAGCTTTTACCTGTCGCCAAGAGGCCAGTGGAGGGTCTCTTGTCTCTGTCAATCCCCCAAGATTTGTGGTTTGAAAGAGAGCAGTGGAGGTTAGGAGTCGTAGAGCGCGAGGGAGTGCTGTAAAGCAACTTATATGTATGTATGTATGTAAATTAGAGTTTCCCTACCTCTGAATGTTTTCCATGAGCTGGAAGTTGGTACCTTTGGTTTGAATTTTCTTAACGGAACCGGGTGCGATTTTGTTGATGAGGTTGCAGAGAACCACCCCATCGCGAAGAACGTCTTCATACGGCTGGTTCGGAAGTTTCTCCCCAATCACAGCCTCAATCCACTCGATAACCTCTTTTTCCTGCTCCTTGTTCCTGGCCTACAAACAACAGAAATAATAAGCTCTTATAACAGTCAAAAAGCACATATCGATGGTGAAAGTCGGAAATTCGTAGCTCGGAAAACACGATTTTCCAGGAGAGTAAAAAAACTGTCTTACATTACTCTTTATTGTTAGGAGGATGGTAGTAATTCTTGAGGATAGCAAGAATAAGATGCTTTTTCAGACTCCATCGGCATTTTGAATAATTTCTCGAACTGTTAGAAAATACGGTAGAAATGCCGAGATCCGCGTTTTGGACCTAAGAATTGGCACTTCATCACGAGATGCGCACTTTTGCAATTAGTGTGTTAAACTTGTTGTCGGCGGATTTGGATAATTTAAAGTCTGAAAAAAGAGTTTCACGCTCACAATTCCTTATCAGATAAGATTTAGTTTGATCTTATAAGGCCAGATCAAGCATTGTATGATCGGAAAATGACATTTGATCACGAGGTACGCATTTCTGCAATTATTAGCGTTTCGAACCTGCTCTTGATCATTAAGGTTAAAAATAGAGTTTATTCATACTTAAAACTTGTTTAGGAGCATTTGTTGATCCAAAACCGTGAGTCACCAATAAATGAGTCGGAGGATTGGCTTCCTCGAGTAACTTTTACTCCATAGGTAAGAAGACAGTGCACTGAAAAAAAAAAGTTCGGTAAATATGGAACCACGATTTTGTTCGGTACACACGACCGAATTATTCGGTCTGCTCAGCCGAACTGTTCGGTTCTCTGAACCGAACTGTGGTTCATGGTATTATGGTTCGGTCGCACAAACCGAACAATTCGGTTGAACAGACCGAACAATTCGGTTGTGTACCGAACAAAATCGTGGTCCCATAAGTTACCGAACTTTTTTTTCAGTGTACGTAGTCTCAAGAATACATCGTCTTTGCGTGGACCCTCAAAAAATTATAAAGGTAATACTTTTTTTCGATTTTTCCCCCTAAACTTCGGCAGATATGCCGTCAGGAACCTGCAGTCATCTAGTGTCCGTAGAAACCTGGAATACATTCATGCTCCATCCATCCGCGCTCTACGCCTTTCAAATGGATCGTTAGACGGGGTGCCTTTTCTTCAATGCTGATCTTTCATAGTTCGTCGACGAAAGCTTATTTTATCTGTGCGAAACTCATTGAATTCACGACCGCTTTTGAGTAAGTCGGATCTTGTAAGCGGCGACTCTCTCAGTTGTGGATGAGAGTAAGCAAGAGGACTTAAAAACCACAATCTGAGCCAATCGTTCGTCTCTTTTTTGAAATAAAACTAACGAACTAAACAAAATCTTATTATTTAATAATCAAAATCATATTCGCCAGGAATTTTTCAAAATTACGGCTCGATTAAAGACTCCATATTATGAATATCTTGGGTCAACATCATTGTACAGGGCCTATAGGATACAAAAGAGCGCCTTCAACCCACTCCGTAATCCTGATGTAAAATTCTGATACCACTATCCGTGCGTCACGACAGTCATTTTGCATAGCCGGCTATTTGAAGGCAAATAATTGGCCCAGGCAACAGGGCACGAATTTCAGCATTGCGATACGTAATTTTTAGAGCCGCTCGTCCAGCAAACGAGATACATGGTCTCTTAGTTTCACCGTCGATATTTCTCATGCTAAAGCAATGACAATGGAGGCGTTGCATGTGTGAGGAATTTGCGATTTGACTGTTGATTCTTATGTAAAAGTTGGTGAGAAACACGATGGTGCCACTGGTTTTCTCTGAAATTAACTCCCAAGCTCACAAAAAGCTCTTGAGTTGAGGCTAAAATGGAGGGGATATCCCACGCTATCCTGAGAGGCCACCCTCTACATCAAGACAAACTCTCCATGCAAAGATAGGGAGCAAATACATTGCCAGGGTTGCGGGTTGCCTTGCTTTCAGTTTTAGAGTCCCCAAGTAAAGTGGCAACCCTGTCAAAGTATTTTCTCCCTATCTTTGCATGGAGAGTTTGTCTTGATGTAGAGGTGGACTCTCAGGATAGCGTGGGATACCCCCTCCATTTTGGCCTCAACATGAGAGCTTTTTTTTGAGCTTGGGAATTGCTTTCAGAGAAAACCAGTGGCACCATCATCGTCTTTCTTGCGAAAATTTACATACGAATCAACAGTCAAATCGCAAATTCCTCACACATGCAACATCTCCATTCTCTAGAAACACGATTTTTGATGATTTTGCGCTTGAAATTATGTTGAGGATGACCAATTCAAATACACATGACAGATGATATTGTAGTCCGACCTAACCCTCGGTACGTATCTCAGTGCTGCAATTAGAAAAGGGGGCTAGTAGCTGAATTCCTGAACCAACAACTGTCGCGTCGTAACCTTATAGCGACTTAATCAAACCTTGCCATCTTTCTGAAATTTTTTACCTGTGTGCTTTGCGTCAGTGGGCTCGAGTTTTTTCTACTCCTGCAGTCAGTGTGGAGCAACAGATTCCCGAATTGCAATTGAAGGGAAATAACTAGAAACCATTGAATATCGGCGAAGCTAATACCTACACTGATGTGCTAAGGAAAAACGCCGTATGAACCTTCAGGCGTTGCCAAATTTCCTTTGATAAAATGAGAATTTTTTGGTAAACTTATGAATATTTTCCTCCCAATTTTTCCGATACTTTTGTTCGAAATTTCGCCTGGAGATTCTGAAAATTTAAAAGAAAAATATTCATAACCTTCCTCAAAAATAAAAAATTTATCGTAGGAAATTTGGCAACTCTCGGATGTTCACACGGCGTTTTTCCTTAGCACGGCAGTACAACCAATGCGTGCTTCTCTCGGAATGCAGCTGCGGTTCAATTCAATCTCATCTTACTAGACACGCAAACAAGAGTGCATTGCATGAGAGAAAAATTCTCAGTTCCAGAGGGTATGTTTCGATCAGAGGTTTCGATTTCGTAGCTCTGTGCAAAATTATCTGAGTGTACGATCAGTGTTTAACTACAGGTAATTCCCTTTATTCGCTTTTTGAGTCTACGCCAAATATACGAATGAATTGATATTAAATCACAGGAGGAAGTTTAGTTCTATGAAGGTTCGCCTTTACTTTCGATGTCAAAACCGTCATGTTTCGACCGTCATTAGTTTCCCTATGCACAGAACTATTTGTCCAGAAGAGCCGAATTTATTCAAATTTCAAGCTGCAGTCCAACTCTCATCGCTATTTTGGGCTACTTCATATTAGATATCGACGCCGCAGGCTCGGACTGGCCATAAGGCCAATCTGCCATTGGCAGATACGCCCCCTTTGCGCGCCGAAAACGCGCCCCTCTTACAGATAGCAAAATAAGAAGAAAAAAATTACGACCGAGAATATGTGAGAAAAATTCGCTATGTGTAACTCCCTTAGAAGCGATGGTCGGTTCGATTTTTAGACATACGCGTCCTTTATAGACCTCTTAAGAGACCTTTAAACATATTTCTTCCTTTTCAAATGACTATTGATTTGGACATACCATAGCATAGCTCGGGCAAACTTAACCTTAATTTATCTCGAAATTCAAAAATAAGAGACATCTAAAATGTAAACGCGATACAACTATTCGCGCAAGATGGATGTCCACATTGCATATGAAAAATGTAAGACGCGATGCGATGCCGTGAGTCGTGAACTCGCAATGCTCTGCTCTAGTTTGAAGCAACATTACAAATAAGACAAACGCAAACAAACACAATATGGAAATAAAGCGAGGGAAAGGATGCGCGTTAACGACGGCGCAGAGATACAACTATTCGTACTTGATGGACGTCCGTGCTGCATCTGAAAAATTAAAGGCGCGATGACGCGAACCGTGAGCTCTCAATGCTCTGCTTTATGCTGTCAATGAAGCGTCGCTCTGATTCGGGAGAAAAGTTAAAAAAAGGCCTGAAGACATCTCTCCTACCTTCGGCTGTATTTCTCACGTAGTGCTTGAGGCAGCATTACGAATAAGACAAACGGAAACAAACACAATATGGAAAAAGAGGGAGGGAAAGGATGCGCGTTCACGACGGCGCAGAGATACAACTATTCGTACTTGATGGACGTCCGTGCTGCATCTGAAAAATTGAAGGCGCGATGACGCAAAGCGTGAGCTGTCAATGCTGTGCTTCACGTTCAATTTTGCAATTTTTACTCCGTTCGATCAATAAACTTTGAACCTGAAAATAGTGTAAACTTGTGCTGATTTGCCAAAATTTTCTGAACCCCTCTCCTCGTAAGGAATGCCCTACCAGGAAATATCACATTACGCCCCTTTAACCAGCCAAGGGTCTACGCCCTCAGATGCGAGCCAGTCCGACCCTGAATTCGACAGTATAAGTCGACAATCACATATCTCGTTTGCGGCGTCTGAAAATCTCCGCCTCTATGTTATTTTTTTAAAGGAGAACAAATTGACGTCGGTCCTTGAAGTTTTTGCAGAATTTCCTTCGCACAGAGAAGAAAAATCATGGCAGTTTTAAAGAATTGCCGTTGAGTAATTTTCTGTTTAAAAAATAAAGTATGACAGGAAGTCTGCAACGTCGCAAACCGAGTTATGTGATTGCCGACTTACACCGTCGATATATCTCTAGAATCAAAGCTATGGGTTCTATCCCATGAAGCAGTTTGTTACGTTATTTAAATTTACAAATTTCCAAAAACGGCGAGTTTTTAAATTTTGCATGTTACTTTTACAGATGAAAATAATTGTTTGAGCAGAGTAGGTACCCCCGAATCACCTCTTGCGCAATACCAGATATTTTAAAACACAGAATAAAGTAAACATGTAGAACTCTCTTATTGGCTTTGGGTGCTAATTTCACTGCAATCTCAATTTAGGAGCGTTCTTTAAACATGTCGATGGTGAAATTGCAGGAATGCGTATTTCGGTTGGAGGCGTCGTAAACTTCCTGTCATCCTTTATTTTCTACATGGAAAACTACTAAACGTCATTTCAAGAAAATATCATTGATTGTTTCTCTCTTTAGGAAGAATATTCTGTGAAAACCCAAGCCATGAAGTTGGTTCGGTATTCTTTGAAAAAAAAAGACAGAAGCGGAGATTTTGCAAACCCGCAAGCGAAGTGCACTGTTAAAAAAAACTGAACACATCGGTGTGTTTATTTGGCTCATTTATCCTAAGGAACATAACGACGGTGAAACTACCAAACCACGTACCTATCTCGGTTTGCGACGTCGCAGACTTCCTGTCATACTTTATTTTTTAAATGAAAAACTACTTAACGTCTAGTCTTGAAAATTTCAGTGATTTTTCCTCCTTGTGCGGGAAAAATTCTGTGAAAATTTCAAGGAATGATATTGATTTGGTCGACTATAAAAAAATAAAATGCGAGCGTAGATTTTTAAACACCGCAAACGAGATACGTGGTTTGGTAGTTTCACCGTCGATAAGCTTAGTGTTCCCGATACCCGCGAGCGGTTGAGAGGAACACACCGTTGCATTCCAGTACACACTAGCGTGTTCACTGAAACGACGAGCATGATTAGTATAGAACCAAGATCCATCCATATAGGTCAGTCATTCCCGAAACCGAAATGAGAATCTTCTGCGCATGACGTCAGCATTACTGCCGCGAAAACCAGAAATGTCGGAAACAATGCTTTTCCTATGGGAGAGAGCAAATTTTTCTTAATGAATCATTTAAATTTCTTACTTTTAAATCCTTTCTAACTTTCTGAGTGTCGAAAAGAATGTTTAGACATTAGCGTCCAGGGTTTAAACTCAGCTGAATTTGCGTTTTTATATTTTTAAATGATTTTTGAAGTCAGCGATGTAACAGGCTATCTAGTGGTACGGATTCCCGTGTAAAAATGGCTGATGCAGAGTAAACTGTAAAAAAGAAAGGACACAAATTCGGCAAAATCGAAACCCTGGATGCTAATGTCTAAACGTTTCCTTCGACACTCAGAAAGTTTCAAGAGATTTAAAAGTAAGAAATTTAAATGACTCGTTAAGAAAAAGTTGCTCTCTCCCGTAAGAAAAGCATTGTTTCCGACTTTTCTGGTTTTCGCGGCAGTGATGCTGACGTCACGAGCCAATGGAAAGGGGCTTACCCCGAGCGGGAAATCTGCGCAATGACTGACCTATAAGCTCTGCATAGACGATCAAATTCCGAACCAATTCCGATCAAAGTAGACATGCTGATGACTGGTGGTCACCATCTACCATAAAATATTGACGGGCCGCACTTTTTTGTTCAAAGTAAGATCAGAACGGAGTGCCACCATTCATCATTTCCTGCCACAGGAAACATTTCTGCCAAGTTTTCGTTTTAAAATGAAAAATGAAAAACCCGAACTCGGCGCACACCGGGCTCGGAATTCGTCGAGCAGAACATGGCGCCAGCTCTCCCATTTACATTACGACTCTATGTACTCTATGGGTTGAGTGGGTACTCTCAACACACGTGTGCGTTCCGCAAACACACTCGTATGTATCCCAAAATTTTCTGGTTGGTAGCGCACGCTAGTTGTGAGGTGTACAAGTTCTCTGAAGGTACACCAGTCATTTATCAGTCGGATACATTCTGTACATTCAGATGTTACACAGAGATTAAACTCATGATACATACACACATTTTTAACGAATAAAATTGACTTTCCAATTCAGCGTAAAATCTCCGTGGTCCAGAGGAGATTTGATCCCGCGACACTGGGGTTTCCAGCGAGACACGCTACCAACCGGGATCGCGAGTCTGCTTGGCGAATGCGCTAAATGGACCACTAGACAAAGTACGAATTTCAGCATTCTGATACACGTTTCTTTACCAAAATATCACGTAAAACACGATGCGCACAACGAATATTACCGAAATCAACTCCTTCCGAAGATATTAATGATTCTTGGTGCGTGAATTCAAAGCACGCGCTCATGAAAACTCAATGCTCTACGTGATTCACATCGCGCGCGAAACGTTATCATGAACGTCTCTGCGATGAAAAAATCTGGCAACCTCAATCTTGACACTTTGGCTCAGCTATAGCTAATTACTTATAGTTTGAAAAACACATGGTGGGAAATGAACAGTGCTCGATTGAGAAGCTTGCTGAAACCGTTGTAGGGCGTGATTTGACTTACGTAGAGCTTTGAGTTTCTTGTGAGCGGGCAGTTCAAATTCCTCGTAACCAATGTGAAATAAAAATGTTAATAGCTTCGTTAGGAGTTGGTTTCAGTAATTTTCGTTGCGCGAATCGTGTTCTACGTGAAATTTTGGTTAAGATACATGTATCAGAATGCTTAAATTCGTACCTTGTCTAGTGGTCCATTATCCCTTCATAACTCTCGTGAGCCACCAAAACCTATCCCACGCGGTCCGAGAATCGAGGGTGTTCATTTTAACACTCTAGTCGGAGAAACGGAGCACCCTGGTCGAAAAGTTTCGGTTCACTAAGACACACCAGTTTTTGACTTACTCACTTTTTGATTCAAAGAGACACGCAGACTTCAGTGTCTAGAACCAACTGCCGTATAGTGTTTATTTTACCCGCATAAAATACAAAATTGCCGAGGCTAAAATACAAATATTTTAGCCTCGGCAAGGTCGCTCGTGTTCAAAAAAAAACAGAGCGTGTTCACAACTATCCGTGCTTATGTATATTAAAACTGTGCAAACAGTTTGTCCGCCGTAACACGCCAAGCACTAGCGCTCGAAATTTTTAACAGTGTAGGCATTTTTACAGCTTCACAATTCACGGTCTACGAGAAATTGAAGACTAGTGTCTCCATCTTGTCTTTCGCAGAATTCTATTGATGTTGAATCGTATTCCAGGAACATCTGATAAGATATTTTTGAAACGAAGCCGTCCTCTGTACGTTTCCGTCGTTTGCGTGCACGACCATCGCCTTCAATTGCATCGATATGCAACATGCGGGATGCTACGTTATTTTCATGACGATTTGCCTGATACAGCTATTCATCCGCCCTACCAGACCAGCATCACTAATACCAGGCGGTGAGTCGTGTCATCTCTACTCTCTACTCTATATTCTATATTCTATATTCTATATTCTATATTCTACATTCCAACTCTATATTCCTTATTTGAGAGTTTTGGAGAACAAGGCAATCCTAATTTACAGTTTAGATTTAAATTAACAACTAGGCAATTAATCAATTTCCAACTGTTTATCAAAAACATGGTTTAAAGAAAAAACTTTTTAGATAAATTCTGCTCAATGAGTGAGTTAAATAGCTGCAGTGAATTAACCGTACTAAGGTATCGTAATAAATTGCTTCATAATTAAAAGCTTGAATGAAGGAAATAATGTGAAACAAACTTTTTGAACTAAATTAGTAAAAATCAATATTTAAGTGAAAAATCCAAGTCAAAAGTGCAGTTTTTGCTATTTCAAGAAAGATGTGTTTCAAGTTTCAAAATTACACGGAGCGTCGTCGAAGAAAGGAAGTTTAAACTCACGTTTTGATGCTTTAGACATGGATTTTAGTTGTGAATTTTTCGCAGAATATACATACAAACTAGTTTTAGTCGAGTTTATGAATATCTCAATTTTTTCAAAAACTGCACTTTTGCAGCTTGTCCTCCAAGCCTCTCATTCTATATTCATTAATCTACAGCTGTATTATATAAATAGATTATACCGCAGGGTAAACGTCAAGTCCCGGTCCCCCACCCCCTTCTTTTAAATTTTGAATGGATACCCCAGCGTAGCAAAACTAGATTTTGCCTTTTTGCGACTTTTCCTGTCGCGCTGATAATGACTTAAATCGTTGTTCCCCAGACGAAATGACGTGACTTTATTCCAAGTTTGCAAAATTGACTAAAAAAATCAGTTTCTTACAAAAAGTACCGGTGCAGTTTTTGTCAAAAAATTTGTTCTGATTTTTTCATGAGATCAGAAGGGAAATTACTTAAATTTTTAGTTGGCGATGTCAAAAATTATCTCGCTGATAATGACTTAAATCGTTGTTCCCCAGACGAAATGACGTGACTTCATTCCAAGGTTACAAAATTGACTAAAAAAATCAGTCTCTTACAAAAAGTACCGGTACAGTTTTTGTCAAAAACTTTGTTCTGATTTTTTCATGAGATCAGAAGGGAAATTACTTAAATTTTCAGTTAGCGATGCCAAAAATTATCGCGCTGATAATGACTTAAATCGTTGTTCCCCAGACGAAATGACGTGACTTCATTCCAAGGTTGCAAAATTGACTAAAAAAATAAGTCTCTTACAAAAAGTACCGGTGCAGTTTTTGTCAAAAAATTTGTTCTGATTTTTTCATGAGATCAGAAGGGAAATTACTTAAATTTTCAGTTAGCGATGCCAAAAATTATCCCGGTGCAAATGCAATTTGCGAGGAGAAATTTGGCAACATTTAAATATAGTTACGTTCTTTCGTGAGAGGAACGGCGAAGTGAACAGACTCTTAAGATTAAATTTTGAATCAAATCATAAAAAAAAATTCAATGAAAAATATACGAAAACTCCTTCGAAAATCTATTTTTCAGCAGTAACATTTTGGCAAAATCGGAATGTTCTTGAAACGCTTTTCATCGCGGCACACCAAAGTTCTCGGCTAAAGTTGCCAAAATCCCCAGTGAAAAATGCCACTCTATATGGGGCTTACGAAATTTAGATTATCCGAACCGAATAAGCACGGTGTTAATGACTTTAGAATTGAAGTTCTTGACTCCGCGTTGAATCTCATCCAAATTGGGTCCGTCGAGGTATTTTACGAACCAACGGAAAAACATCGTATGAACCTTCATGCAGTGCCAAATTTCCTTCGATTTAATAAAAATGTATTGGGAAAGTCGTGAATATTTTCCGTCCCATTTTTCTGACAATTTTGTTCCCAAATTAATCTGAAATGTCTGAAAATTTCAAGAAAAAAATATGCGTAACTTACTTCCGACATTCATTTTTTGGTACACGGACTTTATGTCCACTTTTTTTACGTCCACAGACTTTTCGTCCACAATTTTTACGTCCACAGTTCTAAAGCCCACACTATCGTTACGTCCATTACTTAAACGTCCACTAAGTTAAGTCCACAAATGTAAAGTCCACTAAAATCAAATTCAAGCGTCATATTTTAGTCCGTGTGTAAAATTATATTGACAATATCGAAATGAGAAAATTAAGAGAGAATGAGGTGTTGTTATCGTAACTCATATTTTAAATGAAATGTTTAAATTCTTCTGTTGTGTTAATAATTAATTTCTTCTCTTGATTCATCTTTTCAAATTGTCTTTGGTAAATACTTGGTTTCATTTCTATTCTTGAAATTTCCGTTATAAAATATGCCTTAAATGTACATTCTTTTTTTTAATGAAATCGATTACTTCATTTTAAATACATTTACATTTGTAAAACGCGGTAAATATTTGCAAAATCTTTTCCAAGCAATGGCATCGATATGAATCTCAATGAGCCGTAGTTGTGATGAAAGAAACTATACAAAAATTAATAAAAGAGGAAAAAAACTAAGAAGCACGCATTTTTTGTTTTTAACTTATTTTTACATCGACCTCCTTGAGTCAAATACGTCCAATTTTAAGCGTTTGGTTGCGCTTACACCCATGCACTGAGGCACAGTAAAAGCCCAAAACATAAAAGAATAAATTTGAATGCTTTGGAAATCATTAAATTTGACACGGAACCACTAATATATTTACAAAAAACACATTATATTTTCCAGTAGTACCTACACATTTTTTTTTCATCAGTTTAAAAGTGAATAATCAATGCAGAGAGTGCAAACATTTCAAAATCATGAGTTGAAAAACGCTGACTCCGCGAGTTTAAATATTAGAGCCTAACACAGAGCGGAGCGGCGTGTTAGCAGCGCAGAACGCGCACTGGCGCCTACAAACCTAACGGGATACTTCACGCATTGCGCAACGCGTGAAGTATCCCGTTAGGTTTTTAGGCGCCTATGCGCGTGTCACGCTGGTTGCCTGCCGCGTCGCAACGCTTTAAGCAACTATTTCGCGTCAGAGGCGTTGCACAGTATCCTACAAGATTGAATGCGCACGAAATGACTAGTTAAAGAGGACTTTCAATTTTGACTGCATCTGTTACTGGAAAATGTTTAATTTGGCATTGGAGCGTTTCCTATTTATTTTTGAGGTGGTTCCTGTCATTTAAATGAGAAGAAAAAAATGTGAACATACAATGTCCACAATTTGGACAATTTTGGACATATTCAGGGTTGGACATTAAATCATGTGGACTTAATAAAGACTGGACTTAACGTTTAGTGGACATAAATATCGGTGGAAATTTATTTAATGGACGAAAGATAGGTGGACATCAAATCCTGGAAGCCATTTTTTATCAGGGGAAATTTGACAATAAGTGAAAGTTCATACGGAGTTTTTCCTCAGCACGGCAGCGGGCTGATTATTGAAATTGATAGACAAAGCGATAGACAAATACCATACGCTGAAAGTAAAGGATCCTATTGGTGGGAGCGGGTGGTTGCAATGGACGAAGGAGGTAAGTAATAGACTAACATACGGCAACCCACGAGAGACCCTCCCATTATTGCCATGATAAGGAAAAACGCCGTAAGAACATTCGAGAGTTGCCAAATTTCCTCCAATAAAATGTTTAATTTTGAGGAGGTTATGAATACTTTTCCTTGAAATTTTCAAGAACTCTAAGTGAGATCACGGACAAAATTATTTGAAAAATTGGAAGAAAAATATTCAGAATTTTCCCAGTAAATTTGATACTAATTAAAAGAAATATGGCAACGCTTGAAGGCTCATACGGCGTTCTTCCTTAGCACGGCAGATTAGTCCATCATGTTCCCTCTTAGTCTACGACAACTACCCGTATCAACCAGTAGGATTTTTTATTTTTATTTGCACAAGTAAAATTAACACTGTAAAATTATAACACTTATAGACATATTAAATGTCTTTAAAAGCTTATCTAATCTGCAAGTCAAACTTAGCTATAATACACAGTTTTAACATAATAAACAATTTCAACTTTAAATAAATTATACTACCTCTAAATATTGAGGAGGAGAAAAAGTAGAAAGTTATTTCAATAATAAAAATGTCTTTCCGTCTAAGCTTTTATCGTCTTTTGTTTTATTTGAGACTACGGCCGACCTTCAACGGTCAAAGACCAAGGAACCTCTGATCCGTCCGAAGATGCGGGGAGGCAAATTTGTTTTAGGGGAAAATTTTTGAAAAGCCCTGAATTCAAAGTCCCATACGTCCCAAGTCTTCTTTGCTTATGGTTTTGTCTATTGATTTCAATAATCAGCCCTCAGTATTCTATTATTTCAGAGCCAGACTATGTGGGAAGTGACGACGAAGTCTACTGCCAGACACATGACGGGTACCTTAAGAAGCCAGATTTTCCGATTGTCTGGATCTCGTCTCCTATCAAGAGGAAGATGAAGCCCAACGGTGACTACACCTGCCGGTTGAACGAAGACGCCGTTAAGCGATTTCTAGACCGTCATGGTGTCAGTTTCGCAGAATTCAAGAAAAAGTACAATATAGGGCATCTTTCGCTGAAGTATTGGATGGCTCATGTGCAGGAATCGGATATAAAATTGGGTTATCCACCGTACAAATTCGACCAACTGAGGGAGGAAATGAGAAAGGCCGAAGGTTCATCAAATTTACGTATAAACTTCTTTTCAGTGACGATTCTTGCAAGTTGATAAACCTGTTCCCATGGGCGGAACTAGGGATTTTTTTTTTGGGGGGGGGCGGCACAGAAGGATATAGAACTTGGGCTAAGGGGGGGTCTGGGGGGACTCCCCCTAGCTGCAGAGGAGGGTCCGAGGGGCCTCCCCCTGAAAATGTTTGAAAATTGGAACGTCTTGGGAGCAATTTAAAGCCATTCTCAATGACAAATTAAATGGAATTAAATATTATAGATGACAGAAATTTTGCTGACTTGTTTTTAAAAATATCATATCTTACTGTGGGGTTTAATTGAATTTATCTTAATTTAACTCTCATGAAAACAAGTACTGCGCTAAAATGCGCGAAAAACCATGACCGGATACAGTCAAACTACATTCCATGTTCCTTACTCGGAGGAAGCTGCTCTCTTTGCGAGTAATTTTCATTTTTCTGACATCTTTGATCGATTATATTAGGATTAAACTCATACTTATTACATTCCATATCGACGGTGAAACTACCAGACCACGTATCGCGTTTGCGGTGTTTAAAAATCTCCACTCACATTTTATTTTTTTGAAGGAGATGAAATCAATGTCATTTCTAACAATTTTCACCGATTTTTCTCCGTGCAAAGAGGAAAAATCACGGAAGTTTTCACGAATTGACGTTGAGTGGTTTTCTATTTAAAAAATAAAGTATGGCAGGAAGTCTGCGACGTCGCAAACCGAGATGCGTGGTTTGGTAGTTTCACCGTCGATATGCCTTTTACCTCAAAGTATATTAGTAGCTTGAGTCTATAAGAATCGATTAGTAGGGCGTTCGCAGCGAACACCTTAATAATCGATTCTTTACCACGGATTCAAATGGAGAAATATCGATAATCGATCATTTACGCCACGCTACTGGGTCCTCCCTATTTCCGCCCATGCCTGCTCCTCCTTTTGAATACATCAGAAATAAGCTACTTATCGACGGTGAAAATGCAAAAAATGCGTGGCTCGATTACGGTGTTTGAAAATCTCCACTCTCCTACTACATTTTCCAAAAGGGCACCAAACAAAACATTATGGTTTGAAATTTGAACAGAATAATCTTCACACAGAGGAAAAAAATCACCCGAATTTTAAAAAAAAAAATGATGATTAGAAGTCTTCCATATAATAAATAAAATATGACTAGAATGGAGACGTTGCAAGTGTGAGGAATTCGCTATATGACTGTTGATTCGTATGTAAAAGTCAAATCGCAAATTCCTCACACATGCAACATCTCCATTCTGCGACGTCGCAAACCGAGATACGAATTTCTGCAATCTCACCATCGTTATGTGATGCACCTGACGAAAAAGAGGGGACTTAGAACGAGGAAAATAAACAAAATGAGATAACAATATTCCCGCGTTTAGGGTTTAATTCTGAATCATTTATCACGCATAAAATACAAAATAGTTCCAAAATTTGACCTAGAGCATTTCAAAGTTTGAGAACGAAAATGCGTGATTTTGTGAAAAGCGCATCTCAAGTTCTGAAACGAGTGGTATGGTGAGCAGTGACGAGGCGCGAATGATCGATTATCGATATTTTTCCATTTGCAGCTACAGAAAAGAATCGATTATTAAGGTGTTCGTCGGGTGCACTCTGTTTATCGATCCTTCTCGATAAGTTTAAATGGTAGATCAATCGATATATCGCAAAGCACGCCACGCCACTGATAATCAGCTCTTCGCTCCGCCGTTTGGCATGTCATCAGCGGATAGTATCACTGTGTAAAAATTCAAGTAGATGTTGCTACACTTTTTTTCCAGTGTTCGCTCAAATCTTTATCGTAATTTTTTCTTACGTCGATAATTCTAGCCAAAAAATACGATGAAGACGGCTGCAAGAAGCATTGCGAGGAGAAAGAGGGATGGATCGTCGAGAATCGCAACGGGACAAAGAAAGACAAAGGGAAGGACCAGGGTGACCACCAAAATGATATCAAGCCTCACGGCAAAGGGACGGACCATGGTAATCACCAGAATGATATCAAGCCTCACGGCAAAGGGACGGACCGTGGTAATCAGCATACTGATAACAAGACTCACGATAAAGGGACAGACCATGGTAATCAGCATACTGATTTCAAGAAACTTCAGAGGCTTCGCCGAATCCATANATTTCAACTTTAAATAAATTATACTACCTCTAAATATTGAGGAGGAGAAAAAGTAGAAAGTTATTTCAATAATAAAAATGTCTTTCCGTCTAAGCTTTTATCGTCTTTTGTTTTATTTGAGACTACGGCCGACCTTCAACGGTCAAAGACCAAGGAACCTCTGATCCGTCCGAAGATGCGGGGAGGCAAATTTGTTTTAGGGGAAAATTTTTGAAAAGCCCTGAATTCAAAGTCCCATACGTCCCAAGTCTTCTTTGCTTATGGTTTTGTCTATTGATTTCAATAATCAGCCCTCAGTATTCTATTATTTCAGAGCCAGACTATGTGGGAAGTGACGACGAAGTCTACTGCCAGACACATGACGGGTACCTTAAGAAGCCACATTTTCCGATTGTCTGGATCTCGTCTCCTATCAAGAGGAAGATGAAGCCCAACGGTGACTACACCTGCCGGTTGAACGAAGACGCCGTTAAGCGATTTCTAGACCGTCATGGTGTCAGTTTCGCAGAATTCAAGAAAAAGTACAATATAGGGCATCTTTCGCTGAAGTATTGGATGGCTCATGTGCAGGAAACGGATATAAAATTGGGGTATCCACCGTACAATCTCGACCAACTGAGGGAGGAAAAGAGAAAGGCCGAAGGTTCGTCAAATTTACGTATAAACTTCTTTTCAGTGACGATTCTTGCAAGTTGATAAACCTGCTCCCATGGGCGGAACTAGGGATTTTTTTTTTGGGGGGGGGGCGGCACAGAAGGATATAGAACTTGGGCTAAGGGGGGTCTGGGGGGACTCCCCCAGCTGCAGAGGAGGGTCCGAGGGGCCTCCCCCTGAAAATGTTTGAAAATTGGAACGTCTTGGGAGCAATTTAAAGCCATTCTCAATGACAAATTAGATGGAATTAAATATTATAGATGACAGAAATTTTGCTGACTTGTTTTTAAAAATATCATATCTTACTGTGGGGTTTAATTGAATTTATCTTAATTTAACTCTCATGAAAACAAGTACTGCGCTAAAATGCGCGAAAAACCATGACCGGATACAGTCAAACTACATTCCATGTTCCTTACTCGGAGGAAGCTGCTCTCTTTGCGAGTAATTTTCATTTTTCCGACATCTTTGATCGATTATATTAGGATTAAGCTCATACTTATTACATTCCATATCGACGGTGCAACTACCAGACCACGTATCTCGTATGCAGTGTTTAAAAATCTCCACTCACATTTTATTTTTTTGAAGGAGATGAAATCAATGTCATTTCTTACAATTTTCACCGATTTTTCTCCGTACAAAGAGGAAAAATCACGGAAGATTTCACGAACTGACGTTGAGTAGTTTTCTATTTAAAAAATAAAGTATGGCAGGAAGTCTGCGACGTCGCAAACCGAGATACGTGGTTTGGTAGTTTCACCGTCGATATGCCTTTTACCTCAAAGTATATTAGTAGCTTGAGTCCTTGACATTTTTTGGAGGGGCCGAGCAGCATTGGGGGGGGGGAGGGGCGGCCCCCGCAGCCCTCCCGGTCCTCCCAGTGGCGTGGCGTGCTTTGCGATTTATCGATTGATCTGTCATTTAAACCTATGGAAAAGGATCGATTAGTAGGGCGTTCGCAGCGAACACCTTAATAATCGATTCTTTACCACGGATTCATATGGAGAAATATCGATAATCGATCATTTACGCCACGCTACTGGGTCCTCCCTATTTCCGCCCATGCCTGCTCCTCCTTTTGAATGCATCAGAATTTAAGCTACTTATCGACGGTGAAAATGCAAAGAATGCGTGGCTCGATTACGGTGTTTGAAAATCTCCACTCTCCTACTACATTTTCCAAAAGGGCACCAAACAAAACATTATGGTTTGAAATTTGAACAGAATAATCTTCACACACTGAAAAAAATAGTTCTGTTCACAGGGCTCCTGCACTACTTTTGTAACGGTCTCAGAAGCTTCCGTTATGAGGACAGAGTACTCTGTTCCTACGACCGAAATTCTGTTCTCACAACAGAAAAATTCTGTAAGTGTAACAAAGGAACCGCAGGAGCCCTGTGAACAGAAGGTTCCGTCGTCAGCACCATCTATTTTTTTCTGTGCACAGAGGAAAAAAATCACCCGAATTTTTAAAAAAATGATGATCAGAAGTTTTCCATATAATAAATAAAATATGACTAGAATTGGGACATTGCAAGTGTGAGGAATTCGCGATATGACTGTTGATTCGTATGTAAAAGTCAAATCGCAAATTCCTCACACATGCAACATCTCCATTCTGCGACGTCGCAAACCGAGATACGAATTTCTGCAGTCTCACCATCGTTATGTGATGCACCTGACGAAAAAGAGGGGACTTAGAACGAGGAAAATAAACAAAATGAGATAACAATATTCCCGCGTTTAGGGTTTAATTCTGAATCATTTATCACGCATACAACACAAAATAGTTCCAAAATTTGACCTAGAGCATTTCAAAGTTTGAGAACGAAAATGCGTGGTTTTGTGAAAAACGCATCTCAAGTTCTGGAACGAGTGGTATAGTGAGCAGTGACGAGGTGCGAATGATCGATTATCGATCTTTTTCCATTTGTAGCTACAGAAAAGAATCGATTATTGAGGTGTTCGTCGGGTGCACTCTGTTTATCGATCCTTCTCGATAAGTTTAAATGGTAGATCAATCGATACGAGGGCTGTCCCAAAAGAAACCGGACTTTTGTCATAGAAGGCGAATCGAGCGTCGTACTGAAGTTTTCTTGAGCTTATTTGAAAGCTGATAAGCTACTGAAGATGCTTATTTTTACAGAATGCAAAAATTCGTCTTGGTAAGGAAACTACACGCTTTGGAATGAAGGAAAGTCAAACTCGAGTTGCGATTTTTGTTTTTATTTCAAGAAAAATTTAGATACAACTTAAAAAAACCCAGGTTTTAAGTTAAAAACTTCGTTACTCTCTTATTCAAATGCTTAAAAATAAGGAAATTAACATTTTAAGCAACTTACCAAGTCATCACCTACCCCCTTCAAAATACTCGCCAGCTTTGTCGATGCATTTTTGCCACCGTTTCTTCAATTAGGAGAAACACTGTTGGATATCCTCAGATTTGAATGATCGCAATTCCTACAAGGTGCTCTTTTGAATTTCCGGAATGGTTTGAAAACGTCGACCTTTCAAGGTAGATTTAAGTCGTGGAAATAAGTGAAAATCACACGGAGCCAGGTCAGGTCACCTTGAAGGAATTGCGATCATTCAAATCTGAGGATTTCCAACAGTGTTTCTCCCAATTGAAGAAACGGTGGAAAAAAATGCATCGACAAAGCTGGCAAGTATTTTAAAAAGGATAGGTTATGACTTGGTAAGCTGCTTAAAATGTTAATTTCCTTATTTTTAAGCATTTGAATAAGAGAGAAACGAATTTTTAACTTAAACCCTGTGTTTTTTTAAAGTTGTATCTAAATTTTTCTTGAAATAAAGACAAAAATCGCAACTCGAGTTTGACTTTCCTTTATTCCAAAGCGTGTAGTTTCCTTACCAAGACGAATTTTTGCATTCTGTAAAAACAAGCATCTTCAGTAGCTTATCAGCTTTCAAACAAGCCCAAGAAAACTTCATTACAACGCTCGGTTCGCCTTCTATGACAAAAGTCCGGTTTCTTTTGGGACAGCCCTCGTATATCGCAAAGCACGCCACGCCACTGATAATGAGCTCTTCGCTCCGCCGTTTGGCATGTCATCAGCGGATAGTATCACTGTGTAAAAATTCAAGTAGATGTTGCTACACTTTTATTCCAGTGTTCGCTCAAATCTTTATCGTAATTTTTTCTTACGTCGATAATTCTAGCCAAAACATACGATGAAAACGGCTGCAAGAAGCATTGCGAGGATAAAGAGGGATGGATCGTCGAGTATCGCAACGGGACAAAGAAAGACAAAGGGAAGGACCAGGGTAATCACCAAAATGATATCAAGCCTCATGGCAAAGGGACGGACCATGGTAATCACCAGAATGATATCAAGCCTCACGGCAAAGGGACGGACCGTGGTAATCAGCATAATGATAACAAGACTCACGACAAAGGAACGGACCATGGTAATCAGCATACTGATTTCAACCCTCCTCGGAAGCTTCGCCGAATCCATATCACTCATGCCAGGGTAACCAGAGACAAGAAATGCCACTGCGAATTGAACCACATCGAAGTCCGGGAATTTTTGGTCAAACAAGGGAAAGAGCGTCTCAGCTACAACTTCGCGCGGTTGTGGGGTATAAACCATTCCCAAGCCAGACAATATCTGAGAGATAACGGGATCGATATTGAGTACGCAGACACACCCAGGAAGTCCTTGGCGAACTGGTTCAAGGAACCTCTGTAGAGGGGTTGCACACAAGAGATAGACTGATTTAGCAGCTGCTTAATGGAGAATTTGCATGCAAATTTTTTATAGCCTCATCTGAAAGCGTTTAAGGGCGTTGTCACGATAACTGGAATAGTTTTGTCGCCGTAACAGACGACACATTTTTCGGTCATTTTTTTAGTAGTAATGATTATAATCACTCAAATTATTTGCATTAATCTACACAGGGTTACGTGTTATGACGCTTTTCGAAGATTTATCGCTCTACTTGTCAATTTTAATATATAAAATAGGCCGAAAATGTGCTGTCTGTTACGCTGACTTTTTACCGCGTAACAGACAATACATTTTCGGAACTTACATGATATTGATTGAGAATTAGAGCGATAAATCATTAGAGACCTTTATAATACGTAACCCTTTGAAGATTAATGTGAAAAAATTCGAGTGATTATTATTTCTACTAAAAATATGACTGAAAAATGTGTTGTCCGTTACGGCGACAAAACTATTCCAGTTATCGTGAAACCACCCTTAAAGAACTGATTTTACAGTATTTGTATTATTTTTATCTGATATGGGAAATAGGTAGTATAAGAATATATTTAAAAGTGAGGAAATGCACCACCTAGTGACGTCATCTGATGGCATTTCCCATTTAAACATGCATTTCAGCAGATCAGATCATTTTGTCGTATCTTCTCCAATAATTGTTCGGTTCATGAACCAAGGGTATCCTCGCGTTCAGTTCACTAAGTAGTTTCCACTTCAACGAAATTCTTCAAATTTCAGACACCTGCAAATTTTCAATTCCTGCGTTACGAAGTGTCTTTGATTCGAAGCCGGATTTTGATGATAACTAGCCCACTGTGCGTCCGAATTAGGTTTCCTTGGACTTTCCTGAGAGCTGATAATGCACAGGGTGACCCAGGATTAAGTACGAATATTGGAGGAGTGATTCGTCGGGTAAAAAAAAGACGTTTTCGTGGTATAACTTTTTTGTTTTTCCAAAAACGCTTTCCCTGGGGACCCCATTAATCCATTATATCCCCCTATTATTCCGAGAAAGATGAGTCATGGCGAAAAAACGCGAGATATTCATTTTCCCAATATGTTTCAACGCTGAATCTAGTGGTGCCGTCAAATAAGACTTTTGCCGCTAGAGGCATTAATTTTGACAACTTTTAGGTTCGATACCCCCCAAACAGTGGCGTGGCGTGCTTTGCGATATATCGATTGATCGGCCATTTAAACCTCTGGAAAAGAATCGATAAACAGGGTGTTCGCAGCGAACACCTTAATAATCGATTCTTTACCATAGGTTTATGCGGCATAACAATCGATTTATCGCAATTCACGCCACGCCACTGCCCCCAAACCCCCCTTAAAATGAGTTTTTCATTGTTTGGAGGTCAAAAATGAAAAGAGCATTAAGATTTAACCTGAGTTACAATTTTAACTAATATTGGTCGATAAACATTGTCACAGTGTTAAATAGACGATTTTTTCCCCTCCAATTTTGGGCGGTCGTGGCCCCCAGGAAAAGCATTTTTGAAAGAAAATTTATACATCGAAAAAGACCCGTTTTGACCCAAAGAATCGATTCCCTCAAAATTCGTACGTAATCCTGTGTCGCCCTACATAAATGCACAGACTACGCTCACATGCACATTTGAAAAATTCAAACTAGCTTTCAACTACTGTTCGAACAACAGGTCCGAACTGTGGCAATCTCACGAGTGTTCGATTTTTAGGAATTTATGATTGAGAGTAATCATTTGCTCACAAGCATTGTTCCTTAAGAGCTAATTTAAATAAACATTGTCATTTTTTGTTAATTCAGGATAAATTACACGCAATTTTTGCACCTTTGACTTACCTCTCTCAGAACAATCCCCACTTACATCGATGCATTTCTGCCAGTGTGGCTGTTGCAAACTTTAGCTAGAGCCAAAAGAAAAGTTATCACTTGTAGAAAATAGCTCAAAAATCACGATGAATGCATCGAGAAAGTCTGAAACACACTCTTAACTTCACAATCTCCGTAAGAATCACGCGTTAATTTTAAGCCTCCCGCTTCGAAAACGACACAGGTGAACATTTCGTGAGAAGAGTCGTTCCATCCAACCCAACCCTCGCGCATCAAGATGCTGCTCAATATTCAACTTCGTAAGAGACACCATGGTCTTGATTAACGGAGGGAAAATGTAAATGCCGTTAAACACGCCAGTTGATGAAATCCTGTTTCGTCACGTGTGTTCTGGTGGATTGGCTGGCGTCGATACCATGTAGAATATTGCGTAGCATCTTACACTGAAAATAAAGTCTCGGTGAATTTACTAAGAAAAGGGTAAAATTACCAAGAATTCAGGGTTCTATTTGATCCCCGTTTTTTGTCGGTAAAATTACCATTTATGGAATTGGTAATTTTACCGAGAAATTTCGGTAAAATTATTGAACTTTCTCGGTAATTTTACCGGATCTTGGTAAAAACGCCAATATTTTTTATCGACTATGGTNGTGGATTGGCTGGCGTCGATACCATGTAGAATATTGCGTAGCATCTTACACTGAAAATAAAGTCTCGGTGAATTTACTAAGAAACGGGTAAAATTACCAAGAATTCAGGGTTCTATTTGATCCCCGTTTTTTGTCGGTAAAATTACCATTTATGGAATTGGTAATTTTACCGAGAAATCTCGGTAAAATTATTGAACTTTCTCGGTAATTTTACTGGACCTTGTTAAAAACGCCAATATTTTTTATCGACTATGGTAGAATTACCGAGATGAAATGACAAAGTTACCGGGAATTGATTACCAATAAAAGTGGTATTCTTACCTGAAAAAAAAAAAACAGTAAAAATACCGGGTTTTAGGTAAGTTTACCAGTCTGTCTTGGTAAAATTACCAATCATTGGTAAAAAAAAGTGGGATTGTAAACTAAAGGTACCAACGGACCTTGGTAAAAACGACGAGAATTTTTTTTCAGTGAAGGGTTGGCTGGAACGACACACAATGGATCGAGTCGAAGATGGAGGTCGGACATGAAATATTTGACTAAAACTGAAAATTTGGACGTTTATTTCGTCACATTTTAAATTTCAAAGGGTGTTTTTGGAAGGAAATCGTATGTGGAAACCGATGAAACCACTTTCTGAACCTCAGAGTCTTGTATAAACGGAGTTATGAGGGTTTAAAGTTTCCAAACTTTGTCCTACCTTTCCTATTGACTCGATCCACCGTGCGACGCCTCTTGCGAAATGTTCATCTGTGCCGTAGTATCGTTATTGAAGCGGAAAGCTTAAAAAAACGCATATTTCTGACGAAGATTGTGAAATTATGAGTGTATTTCAGACTTCCCCGATGCGTCCGTGATTTTGAGCCATTTTCTGTAAGAAATCGCTCCTCTTTTCGCTCCGATAGCTGAAGTTTGCAACAGGCCCATTCCGTTTCGATCGCAAACCCCTCGTTTTGACTTCCTTGGGGGTGGACTACGCTATTTGCTTTAAAAATCGCAGTTTTATCGACGGCGATTCATCGCAGTATTATCGAACAAAAAATCGTGATAAACTGAAATAAAATTTCGGTTCGACCAAACACAATTTTACAGAGATAAAATTGCAACAAGATCGAGGACAATGACTCAGAAATCGATGATTCTTTGGAGGTTTTATCGCCAAAAAATCCTAAGAAAAATCGCGACCTAATTTAAAGATATCGCGAATTTTCCGTTGAAAAATGCTACCTGGGACGGGCGATTTTTGGGCCACGAATATTGACAGAGACCTCTCGACATCATTTCTGTCTCCTCCGATTTGAATGCAAATTTTTTCACCTTGCTCAAAGGACGGTTCAGATTTTTTAACCGCGTGTAATTTGCGTCAGGGGGCTCGCCTTTTTTCTACTCCTGTAGTTTGCATGAAACCATATGTGACCTTGAAAGCATTTTATGAAAACATGTTTTCCCGATTGACACTGGCGAAAAAAAATACGAGACCATCGTCAGAAAGTCGTCAGTGTTAATACCTGCAGCCAACGCATATTTCGTCATTTTCCTCACGAAAGAACGCAACTGAATTTCAATGTTGCCAAATTTTCCCACGCAAAGTGCATTTTTTACCAAGATTATTTTGGAAATCCCAAACTGAAAATTTCACTAATTTTTCTTCCGACCCGAAGCGAAAATCAAATACATTTTCAAGGAAAACTATACAGATCTATTCTCGTAAAAAATTTGATTGTTTAAGTCAATTTCGCAACCTTGGAATGGAGTTACGTTCCGTCGTGTGGGAACGACGATTTCTCTACCATTCTCTACATGATTTTTCTACAAATGTAGGTGCACTGCAGTTTAATCTCGTTTCTGTAGTCACGCGAACACGCACGGTGGCGTGGCGTGAATGATTGACCATCGATATTTCCCCACTTGGAGCTATGGTAAAGAATCGATTATCAAGGTGTCCGCTGCGAACACCCTGTCTATCGATATTTTTCCATAAGTTTAAATGGCAGATCAATCGATACATCGCAAAGCACGCCACGCCACTGAATACGAGTGAGCCTGAACTTAAATCGCAAAGAGAGGATAACGATCAGTTCCTGAAGGTAATCTTGGTTTTTAAGCGTTCCTCATTTGATCCTGATTGGCTGCAGTTTCCTTTTCGAGTCGAAGTCATCAAGTGCAGTGAAGTGGCACCATCTTCTTCCCCGCAAAATTTTCAGAGAAAACTGTCGATTGGATCGAATATCCTCGCTGCATGCGCGTTGAATTGTATTCCAGAAGCTGATAAAATATTTTCAAAACGAAGCTGTCCTCCTCTTATTCCCTTCGGTAATTCGAATGCCCGGTAGTCGCGTCCAATTCCATCAATGCTGTATCTAAGATGCCTCATTTTCACGACGTTCTGCCTGGTAATGCCATTTGTACACTCGGAGGAACCTGAACGTAAGTATTTAATTTATAAGTTTCAGGCATATATCCAAATCAGGCATTTTGTTAAATGCCTAGGTAACTAGTGAAGTATGCTTACATAGACTGACATTCTGATTATTTCGCTCACTGAAGACAAAATAATTCTCTGATCACAGGGGAAACAATTTTCTATGAAAATTTACTTCATACAATGATATATCGGGTTTCTCCAGTCCTCGAACTCACATTTGTCTCAAACTATGCAGCATTTTATAGATAAAGAATTTTCACAATTGGACAGTTGAAGAAATACAAAGAGCATTTTTGGACGGGAAATACACCCTGGTAAAAATTGGCAGTAGAATCTGCGTTCCAAAATACCATAGACCTACAGCCGGCTGTAAGATTTTCAATAGCTTCTATGGCCGGCTACACAATGTCATAGCCTTTTATAGCCGATGGCGACTAAGCAACAGCCAGGCGATAAAGTGTATGCTAAACGTTACTAATGACGGATGCTAGGACTTAGTGAGTTTTTTGACAACTGCTCTCTTTTTGGGCCGTAGTATCTTGGTTTATTCTGCGAGAAAAGCTTCGCACTTTTGATGGATGCCTGCCATTCCTAATATGTTGGAGCGCCTTCAATTTCGTCTGATACTGTGCAATACCTCTGGTGTGAAATAGTTGCTTCAAGCGCCGCGGTACGCTACGGTGCAGCGCGGCGGGCGGGCAGCCAGCGCTGAACAAGCATTGGCGCCTACAAACCTAACAGGGATACTTCACGCGTTGCGCAATGCGTGAAGTATCCCTGTTAGGTTTGTAGGCGCCAGTGCGTCGCAGCTCCGCTTTGTGCTAGGCTCTAATATTTAATCTGGCGGAGTCAGCGTTATTCAACTGATGATTTTGAAATGTTTGCACATCCTGTATGGATTATTCTCATTTTAATTGATAAAAAAAAAATATGTATCAAAGGAAAATATAATGTGTGTTTTGTAAATATTAAGGTGGTTTTGTATCAAACTTAATAATTTTCAAAGCACACGAATCTCTATACAATATCTTATAGCCTTTTATAATCGATGGCAAAAAAGCAACATCCAGGCGATAAAGTGTAAAGCCCGGCGATAGGAACTATAGCCAGGCTTCATAATTTTTTATCGCTTCGTATAGCCCGGCCGTATGATTTTCTCCGCATTCCACAGCCAGCTATATGATTTTCTGTAGCCTTCTTTAGCCAGCTATAAGAATTCCTTTGGTATTTTGAAACACAGCTCCTATTGCCAATTTTTACCAGGGCAAGGACAGTTTGTCCTTGGTTGGATTTATAGTCTCAAAATATTGAAAATTTGCGAAGTTTTTGTGGAAACATATTAAACCTTATGAACTTTGAAAATGTAAAATGCCTCGGCATTTGATAAAATGCCTGATTTAACTAATTGCCTGCGACCCATTTAATATATCATTTTACAGAGCGAACGAAAACTTCCTGATCCTCCAACCCCTCTAAATTTTGAATTGCTTTGTCTCCAAATGAAATCCTGCCTTTTTGCGACTGTCTCGACCGGTTTCGGAGCTTTAAGCGAGCATAACTCGAGAGCTAAAGTGGTTTTACAAAATCTTTACAAATCGATAGAAATTGTCAGGAACTCAAGGAAATCAACATAAGGCGATTCGTCACGGTGTCTGGCGTTCGATATATCGCATTGATTATGTAAAAAATCTCGGCAGATTTTGAATTTTTAGCCAAAAAAGAATGATAGCCCCTGCTCATGAGCCTAAAAAATCATTCTAAACCAACAAATTGGCAGGATCCGTTTCGGAAAGAAACTTCACACTCGACACAGACATCGATAGCTGTATCGAATGCACGAATTTTTTTTCCAAACAGAATTCCGCTATCATATCTCTGAATTTTTCTAATTTGTTGGTTTAGAATGATTCTTTGGAGGATATCTGTCAAAGCGAGAAAACTGTGAATGTGTAAACACGCCGATTGTTATATCAGATGGTTAGAATCATCGTTCCGTCACATGTGTTTCGGCAGACTGGCGTCAGCTATGTTGAATATTAGGTAGTATCCTTGTGACCAGGGGTTGGATGGAATGAATTCTCCAACAATCCTGTGCCGTGGTATTGTTTTTGAAACGGAAAGCTCGAAAAAACGCGAATTTCTTATGCAGATTGTGAAGTAAGGAGTGTGCATATCAGACATTGCCGATGCGTTTATCGTGATTTTGAGACATTTTCTACGAGTAACAACTCTTATTTTTGCTCAAGCAAAAGTTTGCAACAGTCTCATTCTGCCGTGCTAAGCTGCCGTGATAGCGAAGAGAGCCGTAAGTGCAAAATTTTCGAAATCGAGTTTTCTTCAAAATTCGTCTAAACTCTTTTAGATGAAATTACTGAGACAGCTAAAACAGCAAAATTCATTCTAATTTAATGAAAACGAGACGTATGTAAAAGCCGTAAGTGCACAAAAAATGACACAGTTTTTTTCAAGATGCATGAGAGCCAATGAAAACAGTGCTTCCCAGTAAAGTGCCACCCTCTTCTGCCAATTTCTAACCTGAAAATGTGTTTGTTGTGCGTCCAAAACGCAACCACGAAAGCATGCAGAAGATAGCAATTACGGCTGTCTTGCCTAACAATAACCTAGCATGAAAATGAAAAATACCCTTTTTATGTAATGGAAATAAAATCAGTCGATTTTTAATCATCCATATGATTTCTAGGTGTCTTCCGGACGATTAGTGGCAATTTGACAAAGAACGGAGGCTTCTTTCAATAAAATGATCTTGTCAGAAGCTTCTGAGCCCGTTTTCTCAAAACTTCATTTTTGCACTTACGGCTCTCTTCGCTATCACGGCAGTAAGGAAGAACGCCGTATGAACATTCGAGAGTTGCCAAATTTCCTTCGATAAAATGTTTATTTTTTAGGAGAGTTATAAATAATTTTCTTCAAATTTTCAGAATCTTCAGGTAAAATACATACATATGAGTCGCTTTTACAGCGCTCATTGGCGCTTTACGACGCCTAATCGCCACAAAGCTCGGTCTTCCCACAGGTCATCAGGAAGTTGGCACTCCCTCATCTCACTCAACACCCCCTGTCGCCAACCTCTCACTGGGCGTCCCCTACGTCTCCTCCCAGGAGGAACCCAATCAAGCATCTTTTTTGGCAGCCTCTCTTCAGGTAAAATACCCAACTAAATCATCTGGAAAATTGGGAGGCAAATATTCATAAATTTACCAGGGAATTTGCGTTATATCAAAGGAAATTTGGCAACGCCTGAAGGTCCATACGGCGTTTTTCCTTAACACGGCAGCATTGTTGCCCTTGCTTTCTTTTTTCTCCTAATTGGACCGCATTAAACAGAAAGGAACCAAGCCACATCAGCTATTGCCAAATTTAATTGGGCAATTTAATTTTTTTCAAAGGAAGGTTTGTGCGGATTCCTTTGAAAATTTCAGGGAATTTACTCAGTACTATGCAGGAAATTCACTGAAATTTACACAAAAATCCGCACAAACGTTTTCATGGAAAAAATGAAATTGCCCAATTAAATTTGGCAATAGCTGATGTGGCTTGGTTCCTTTCTGTTAAACTCGGTCCAATTGTGCTTTTACTTTCGGGCGCTGCTACCGTAATTTCTTTGTGCGTCGATGATTCCAGGGAAAGTCCACACGGAAGAAGAGTGCAAAAAGATCTGCGAAGACAGGGAGGGTTGGATGGTCGTCCCTGCACAACTTGATCATCATGAGGCCCATATTTCTCGAAGAAAATCGAAGGACCGCGGTAATCACCAGACGCGCATCGCTCATGGCAGAGAGACGGATCAGAGCCCTCGTCGAATCAATTTTACTCTTGCCAGGTTGTCGCGCCAGGGTGAGAAGTGCCACTGCGACTTGAACGCCATCGAAATCCGGAAATTTTGCGCTGGGAAACACTCCGGGAATCTTGGCTCGGGACAGAACCGTTGGAAGTCCGCAAGTTTGAGAAAAAGTGGGGCAAAAGCCATTCTAAAGGTAGGCGATATTTAACCGACAACTTGAAAAGGATCCGTATTGAGCCTGAGTCCGTGCGCATTAAGGATCAGGAGGCAAATAGACCAGTCAGGAAGAAATTCTCCGAGTGGCTTAAGGTGCCTCTGTATAGAAGGACTGTATATCGACTGCGTAAGTCCGCAATAACATATCTAAAAATCTCCGCCTCGATGTTATTTTTTTACAGGAGAACAAATCGACATCATTCATTTTGCAGAATTTTCTTCGCGCAGAGAAGAAAAATCACAGCAGTTTCGAAGAATTGCTGTTGAGTAGTTTTCCGTTTTGAAAATGAAGTATGACAGGAAGTTTACGACGTCGCAAACCGAGTTACGTGATTGCCGACTTACACCGTCGATATGTCGCGGGCAAATAGGAAATTCAGGGATTTTGTCAAATGCCCAAGCAAATAGTCAAATATTCTTACTTAGATTGAGACTCTGATTCTTTTTCTATATTTTAGACGAAATAATTCATTGCTCTCGTGAGAAAGAACTCTCTGTAAAAATGTGCATCATACAACAGTATTTTATACGAATTTTAGCTTTTGAATTAACTAAGGGTCTCTGCCTCCGTGCCGCTGCGCGCCCCCAAAGGCCGCTTCGCGCCCAGCGGAATCGCCAGTTGGCGATTGTTGAGCAAATAATTTTAATTGAATAAAAAAACGATGTTTCAAATACAAATTTCCCGTCAAACAATATTCTTCATGACTTTCTCCTTGCTCTGAATTTTGATTCCTTCTTTGGAATTCGACCTTTGGGCTGTTTACCTCTCTTTCCTCACCCCGTTCATCGAACATCAAAATGATTTTATTAGAAAAGGGAGGATATTTATCTTGACATTCTCACTGTATCATAAAATACAGGATTTTCAAAATTTGACATGTAAATATATGAAAAATTCTTGAAGAGGGAGAACCAAGAAGAGTTCGTAGTTTTGATGAATACTTTTCACAAAATATTGCAAACTTGTGGGCTTTGCCCCATTAATTTACAAAATTTATGAAATCGTCGAAATTTGACCATCCACCCAGTTATTTGATAAAATGCCTGTTTTGACTAATTGCCTGCTACATTTACATCAAAGGGAGGTAGTGGAAGATATATTTTTACATTCGACTAGAAATAATTCATTCCATTGTTAACCCGAATCATTTGTACCTCGTAATCAATATTGCACATTGCGCAATGCACCTATTAAAATTTTTGTTTGATAATAAATTTGTATAGTTTTATCGCGTCCACGACAAACAAGGATGTAGTGGTTGTTGGATGAAACGGGTATTTCCAATTAATCGTGGTAGTACCTCATAATTGTGGTAGTGCCCCAATTAATTAAGCTACTAACCAAAATGTTACGGTACTCCCCCAACTTGGGTCGTGGTCCGACCCTTATTAAATGGAAATGACCATTTCGTCCAAAAAATTGGGGTAGTACCTCAATTTTAGGGGATGAGCCCTAACACTTTAATCCCTGTAGGTCTCTATATTAATTTGTCTCCTGAGCGGGTGGTGAGTTTTTAAAGTTTTAGATCGCGTAAATGCGAAATTACAGTATTAAGTATGCAAAGATAGACTCAAGAGATTTAGTACAAAAAATCACAATTTGTTGTACTGAATGACTCGGGTATCAACATTCTCACTACATTCTCAAAGAGTGAAAAAAAAACAAAATCATAACAAAATCTGATGGTACCTAAGATGTTTTGAATATCCAACACTCATTTGCGTCCGTCCGGGGGAAAATGGGCATAAGTGCATGAAAACTCAAAAGTCAGTTCTTACTGGGGTTGTTCCCAAGAGTTGGAGATGACATCAGAGCGTGGAGAAGTGTTTAACAAACAATTAAGAATATTTGCACATTTTTTTTAATAACTTCGTCAGATAGTGCATAGTGAGCTGAGGTTGCAGTATTTTTCATAATTTCCTTGGTAAAATTTGGCGATTCGAGCTTCGTTTCAAAATACCACAGGAATTCTTATAGCCGGCTAAAGAAGGCTACAGAAAAGCATATAAGCTGTAGAATGCGGAGAAAATAATACGGCCGGGCTATACGAATAAGCGATAAAAAATTATGCAGCCGGGCTATAGTTCCTATAGCCGGGCTTTACACTTTATCGCCTGGCTGTTGCTTTTTCGCCATCGATTATAAAAGGCTATAAGAAATCTTGTAGAAATTCGTACGCTTTGGAAATCATTAAGTCCGATACGGAACCACCTTAATATTTGCAAAACACACATTATATTTTCATTTAATACATATTTTTTTTCATCAATTAAAACGAGAATAATCCATAAAGGATGTGCAAACATTTCAAAATAATGAGTTGAATAACGCCGACTCCGCCAGATTAAATATTAGAGCCTAACACAAAGCGGAGCGGCGACGCACTGGCGCCTACAAACCTAACAGGGATACTTCACGCATTGCGCAACGCGTGAAGTATCACTGTTAGGTTTGTAGGCGCCAATGCGCGTTTCGTGCTGGCTGCCGGAGTGCCCGCCTGCCGCACCGCAGCGTGGCACGGCGCTTGAAGCAACTATTTCACACCAGAGGTATTGCACGGTATCATACGAAACTGAAGGTGCTCTAATATATTAGGAATGACAGGCATCCATCAAAAGTACGGAGCTTTCCTCGCAAAATAAATCAAGATACTACGGCTCAAAAAGAGAGCAGCGGTCCAAAAACTCACTAAGTCCTAGCGTCCGTAATTAGTGACGTTTAGCATACACTTTATCGCCTGGCTGTGAGTTGCTTAATCGCCATCGGCTACAAAAGGCTATTAGAAATTGTGTAGCCGGCTATAGAAGCTGTTGGAAATCTTAAAGCCAGCCGTAGGTCTATGGTATTTTGGAACACAGATTCTACTGCCAATTTTTACCAGGGTTTTTTTGAAATGGGCAATCGTAGAAAAATAAATTCAACGTCAAAACCGTCACAGGTGTTTTTGTTCGTCAAAACGGTCGCCAGGGGCAGTCAAAATCGCTAAAAAAATGTTTCATTCCGAAAGATGAAGTGTTAACAACAAAATATAATCGCACAGCAGTATATCCCGGGATTTAGACGATTTTGAAAAGATTAAAAGGGCAAATTTACTCCATTGAACCTTTTTGTGATTCACGACCATCAGCGCCATCACGCTTTTTATTTTTGAAGCGTGTGATATTCTGAAAAATCTGTGTGCCTACTTTATAGCCCTCACTACCAATTGCAAGTTTACCGACTTTTGAGATTGTGCTTCACTGCTGATGAATATACTCGCCGTTTTTTTTTTTAAATATGTAACGACCGTCTCACCGCAAAGGATATTTTGTGTGTAAAAAGAAGGGGGGGGGATCTCTAATAAAAAAGTACCCGTATTACATTTTGAGGCCTGATACTATTCTTGACAAGGAAACAAAACCATCGATCTAAAATAATCAAGTTGAATTTTTAGTTTTTTGGAGGTCAAATTGGACAGTTTCCGTAGAATCGCCAATAAGCGTTTTACACTGACCAGCGACCACACTGGGTTTGGTGCAATGCATGAAGTATTCCTGCACTCTTGTAGGCGTTAGTGTGCTGTTCGCGCCGACCAACGACCGCGTTGTGTTTGGCGCAATGCGTGAAGTATTCCTGCAGTCGTGTAGGCGCTCATACGGGTTCCGCGCCGACCGGCTGCCGCACTTTTGGCGATATTAGAAACGATGATACTGCATTCGATTTAAAAGAGACCGTAGAAACAGACAAGAGAGGATACGTTTAAAGAATGACTGGGTAAAATTGATGAAACGGTTCATGCAGAGTGGAGACAAAGATATTTGAATACAGAGTCTATCAAAAATTAAATGAAAACAAGAAGCAGAAGTTAATACAAGTAAATTTTCACCCGTGACTTCGAAAGAACATTTTGACGTAAAGAGACAGCGTTTATTCTGCCAGTAAAGAATTGCACTGAGGAGTGTAAAAAGGAAATAAGGGCAGATTTGCGGATACAAGTGAACAAGTTCTCACCTGAGAATGTAACACAGCTACATTCTTTTAAAAAATGGACAATTCTAAGGAGGAATAGGCTAAAAACAGGTACGAACACGAGTTTGTGTTCGTACCTGTTAATGGTAATAAAATAATAGGTAATATTCGATTGGAAATTTTACGCTCTTCGATATCAAAGTAAGAACAATTCTCCCTTTAGACTCGCCGTTTTAAGATGATCGCAGATTTCGTGGGAAAATCGCGATTTCAAGCAAAATTCGATTTTCCTAGTCTCACCACTGCGATATCTCATAAACTGGAAGTCACGAATTAATAAATGTGCAACGTTCCTCATAGGAAATGTGCTTTTTATAAAAAGTTCAATGACATTTCCCTTAGGATTGATTGTTTTTGACATACAAGCGAAATCCCGGCCTCCGGGGGCGTATTTTGACCCCCCAGCCCGCCTTTTTCGAGATGGCGGCCTTACATGGAAGAAAGAGCCTCGCCAAGTTCCGCCCCTTTTTTTTTATACCCGAGTTGGTCAACCGGACAGTGCTCAAATGAAAGCCTATGGTAAGGCATACTTCCATGCAAAGTTTCAACTTGAAGTGACCCCTGGTTTAGGCTGTACAGCGTTGCCAATTTTCCAGTTTCATGTGCTAAAATCAAGGATATTGGACTATTAGTCCGGTGCATAAGTAGACTAGTACACCCAAGTTGGTCAACGAGACAGGGCTCAAACGAAAGCT
>NW_017562511.1:0-34347 GCF_001854935.1 Bemisia tabaci | reverse complement strand
CGTTGACCAACTTGGGTGTACTAGTCTACTTATGCACCGGACTAATAGTCCAATATCCTTGATTTTAGCACATGAAACTGGAAAATTGGCAACGCTGTACAGCCTAAACCAGGGGTCACTTCAAGTTGAAACTTTGCATGGAAGTATGCCTTACCATAGGCTTTCATTTGAGCACTGTCCGGTTGACCAACTCGGGTATAAAAAAAGGGGCGAAAAAACACCACTTTTTGGCGAGGCTCTTTAAATTGCTGATTTAACAATTCAATTGCTTAAAAAAGTGACTGCAATATTTCAACGAAGATTCCACAACAACAAAAAAAAAAAAAATGCTACTTTAACCACCCCCGTGGTTAAATTAGCTTACAATAGTGATTAAAGTGGTTAAATTAGCTTACAATATTGGTTGAAGCAGCATTCTTTTTGTTGTGAAATCTACATTGATACACTGCAGTCACTTCTTTTTTTGGCAATTGAATTGTTAATCAGCAATTTAATTTTTTACGTGTAGCGAGCAGCCGATTCCGGTGAACTTGTGTTATGTCGTTCTGGTGGCCTATTTAAACATGTTTCCGCAAAGAAACCTTTTATACATCGATTTTTCCGGACAAATTATAGATTGACCGGACTATTTGCGAGCCTCAATGTCACGTTTTAATTACAGGAGGCTGTCAGTACCTAAACTATTTTATATTTTCTGCGGCTGTAAGTGATCTCTGAGCATAGNTGAATTACGAATGTCGTATTTTGGCTGACAACTTGAGAGATCACTTAACGATGAGTGCACGGGCAATTAGCGCTTGCCATCTGCTCGGCCTCTTTTGGCAGCCCGACAAAGATTCCCCTGAGAATGCACAATTTTAAGGCAGTAAAGTCGGATTCGAGTTATTGTTCTAGCCGAGGGATGACTCATCAACCGTATGTGGTCGTCAGTGGGATGCCAGTGGCGAGAGATTATCGATACTTCTGCCGTGCAACGCAAAAACGTCATTTTAATTTTTTTGGAAACAATGAATCATAGCAGAAAAACTTATGTACTTTGGGACAATGTTTTTACAGAATGGAGATGTTGCATGTGTGAGGAATTTGCGATTTGACTGTTGATTCACATGTAAAAGTTCGTGAGAAACACGATGGTGCCACTTGTTTTCTCTGAAATCAACTCCCAAGCTCAAAAAAAGCTCTCAAGTTGAGGCCGAAATGGAGGGGATATCCCATGCTATCCTGAGAATCTACCTCTACATCAAGACAAACTCTCCATGCAAAGATGGGGAGCAAATACATTAGCGGGATTGCCTTGCTTTCAGTTTTAGAGTCCCAAAATAAAGTGGCAGCCCTGTCAATGTATTTGCTCCCTATCCTTGCATGGAGAGTTTGTCTTGATGTAGAGGTGGACTCTCAGGATAGCATGGGATATGCCCTCCATTTTGGCCTCAACTTGAGAGCTTTTGGGTTGTTGTTGCTTTTGGGGAGCTTGGGAGTTGATTTCAGAGAAAACCAATGGCACCATCGTGTTTCTCGCCAACTTTTACATATGAATCAACAGTCAAATCGCAAATTCCTCACACATGCAACATCTCCACTCTTCCTCAAATACTGTCAAGAACTTGACCTGAAAATCTGAGGTGCATACTGCCGTGCTAAGGAAGAACGCCGCATAAACATTCGAGAGTTGTGATCAGTGACTTGGCGTACTTTGCGAAATATAGATTGATCCGCCGTTGGACCACGTCACGAAAGAAACCAAGCCACATCTGTTATTACCAAATTTTATCAGCAGTTGATTTTCTACAAGAAACGGTTGCGCAGATTTTTGTGCAAATTTCAGTGAAATCACTACCTCGAACGAGGCAAATTCCTTAAAATTTTCATTGGAGTCCGCATTAACGTTTTCAATTAAAAAATTAAATTGCCCAGTTAAATTTGGCAGTTCCTGATGTGGCTTGGTTCTTTTCTGCAAAACGCAATCCATTTAAACCTATGGAAAAGGATAGATAAACCGGGTGTTCGCAACGAACAAAATAATCGATTCTTTATCATAGCCTCACATGGGGAAATCTGCCGTGCTAAGCAAGAGCGCCGTGTTTCCATCAAGACTTTCCCGTGTTTTGTAGAACTTAACACGTTATAAAATAAAAACAGTTTCACCTATGCTACCATGCTATTGCTACTACCCCTGTTGTGAAATAGTTGCTTCAGGCGCCGCCGCACGGTGGGCGGGCCCGGGCGGCCAGCGCGGAACGCGCATTGGCGCCTACAAACCTAAGTGGATACTTCAAGCGTAGTGCAATGCGTGAAGTATCCACTTAGGTTCGTAGGCGCCAGTGAGCCTCTCAGCATGCTGGCAGCACGCCGCTTTGCTCTGTTCGGCTTTAACAGTTATACTCTCATAGTCAGCGTTTTATAATTCATGATTTTGAAATGTTTGTACACTCCGCATTGATTATTCTCATTTAAATTGATGGGGGAAAATATATATCAATTTATCAAAGGAGAATAATAATATAATGCGTGTTTTTTTAAATATTGGTGGTTCCGTATCAAATTTAATGATTTCCAAAGCACTTTAATTTTTTCTTTTACATTTTGTGATTTTATTGTGCTGCAGCGAGGTGTTCGCGCAACGAAACGCTCAAAATTTGACGTATTTATTGACTCTAAAAGATCGATGTACAAATGAATTAAAACTAAAGATTGCGTGCTTCTTTGTTTTTTTTCCTCTTTTATTCATTTGTGCAGTTTCTGTCGGCACAACTGCGGCTCATTGAGATTAATGTCGCTTGAAAAAGGTTTTACAAATATTTGTCTCGTTTTAATAATATAAATGTTTTCAAAATGAAGTAATTTCGTAAAGATAAAATTAAAAAAATAAAAGAAAGTTCCTACACATATATAAGGTATATTATACATAGAATTTTTGAAGGATAGAAATATAAAACCAAATATTCACCAATGACAATTTAAAAAGATGATTCAAAAGGAAAAAGTAATAACATTTCATTCAGAAAATGAGCAACCATAACAACACCTCCTTCTCTCTCAATTTCTCATTTCCATATTGTCAATATAATTTTACATACGGACTAAAATATAACGCTTGGACTAAGTCACTGTTGCTAATTTTACGTGTGGGCGTAAACTACTGGACAAAACAGGTGCGCGGACAAAAAATCGTTGACAAAATGTCCTGAAACTGTCGTCACCAATGAGGGAGGCAACTGTGAACGAGTTTTGGGACTAGTTGGGCTTCATTTTCGAATTAAGAACTAACATTCCTGTCTCATCCATAAAAATACATATCTGCATGGGGGAAGAAACGGCATCTACGTTGTTTCTAAATCCGGCCAGAAATTGCGGTTCTTTCTTGATGCGAAATAGATCGCGTTCAGAAAAAAGGAACCAGCGCGATTTACTGCGTTGTCAAAATGTTGCTTCTTCAAAATTATCTAAAAATTCTCCTGGAGCAGCAAATAGTTTTGGCTTCCCACCACAACATTGTTAATTTAAAAGGGAAATAATTGTGTATATTGTGATCCTGTACATAAATTAAGTATATTTAAAAGAAAAGGAGAAGTTGCACAATTTTGAAAACACTGTAATCACGCTGGTTTCTTTTTGCTGAATGCGATCCAAATGTGGTCCAGTTGGTTCCACGACCATTTGGACGTACTTCTGCCAAACGGAACTATGTGAATTAAGACATGAGCCCTGAAGACTCGTAAGAATATATGCATGACAGGGCTCACGTCATAATGCATATAGTTCCGTTCGGCAGAAGTACGTCCAAATGGTCAGCATATTGGAGCCAATATATTTTGTTGGAAAATGTATAGGGGTCAATATAAATATTTGTCGCACCCATACTAACCCCCCTGAGATTTACTCAGGCCGTAGGTGCCCCATGTCGATTAGTATCAAATCGTGTAAACACGCCGATTAATGTCAAAATGGGTGAGCGATTCACTTCAATGAATTGCGAAGTCTTCCAGCGGAAATAGTAGGGCGGGGAGCAGACCGCTCTATATTAGATCCGCCATTTAATGAGTCAAAATTTAGTTCGCGCGACCTCAGGTTCAATTGAGCGCGCGACAAGATGAACACATTCACCAACACCGCGGTAGTTCCCATGCAGCATTGCCGCTTGTTTCAGAATTGGACTATATTTTGCAACTAGGAACCACACTTTCTGGCATAGTCTAGACACAACGTATATACGTGTACTATTCTGCCGTGCTAAGGAAGAACGTCGTATGAACATTCTGTTGTTACCAAATTTCCCCCGATAAAAATTTTATTTTTGAGGAAAATTATCAATATTTTTCCTTGGAATTTGCAGACTTTTAGATCGAATTACAAGAAACATTATCAGAAGAATTGGAAGAAACTCAAAGATTTTCTTGAAAATTGGAGATTTTTCAAAGGAATTTTGGCAACGCCTGAAACCTCATACGGCGTTCTTCCGTAGCACGGCAGTGTTAGTTTCCTCATGCGCATAAGCGTTTTTACGGATGAGCCAGAAATAGTTCCTAAATGCAAAATGTACTTCAATGGACCACTAGACAGGGTAGGAATGGAGCATTAGACGAGATCAGTTCCAAAGCACGTTTTACATCTTTAAATCAATTCTTCAGTCGGCATTTACTTATGTAGGGTGATCCACGGTGCGGAACAGCTGAGAAAACGTCGAAACCGACTTTGCACTCTCGCTCCATGTTTCGCCCTCAATCAGCAATAATACCACCCGTCTACGAGCGTGTTTGAATAGTGGTATTAAACCAGACTGAGTGGCAAAGCTTTAATGATCGATTATTGATATTAAAGGATATCCTTGTATTTTGTTCACCTAATAGTTTCCGCCGAAACACGAAACTCGTCAAATTTCAAACACCTGCAAATTCTCCATTAATATAATAAGGAAGTCGGCAATATCGCTCTCAACATTGAAACAGTGCGCTCATGTGCGCGGGTCGAACGAGCAACGAAACCCCCGNAAGGGGGGACGGGAGGCCGCTCTTAACGACTTCATTCTACTTCGTAAAAATAAAACATAATCCGAATCATAACGCGGGGTGGCATGCTGCCGTGTTAAGGAAGAACGCCGTATGAACATTCGAGAGTTGTCAAATCTCCGTCAATAAAATATTTATTTTTGAGGAAAGTTATACATATTTTTCCTTGGAATTTTCAGGGGATTTAGTCGAAATTGCGGACAAAATAATCTGAAAAATTGGAAGGGGAATATTCCTAGGTTTACCAGGAAATTAGTGGTTTATCGAAGGGAATTTGGCAACGCCTGAAGGCTTGTACGGCGTTTTTCCTCATCACGGCAGACTGGGATCGGCTATTCTCGACCTCTCGCGAGCAATTAAAAGCTCCCGGTAAAAATATAAGCTCGGGCGAATTAAAAAAAATGGGAGCCGGGAAAAGAAAACACAGCAGGAGCGCGCGGAGAGCGTAAACAGAGGGAGTATCGCGGATACTCAGTAAATTTAGAGACGCGACGCAGTTCAAGTGGAAGTGGGCCAAATTTGACGCCCGAGATTAATGGGGGACCGGGTTCGGTTCCCCCGAGTCTGCCGCGATAGGACACGCTTCCGCAGCGTGCCATCGGCTCGTCGTTCGTCCGAATTTGTGTCTGAAAATCGTGTATCGATAGGTCCAAGTAGGATTTTTCAATTTTTCAATAATTTTGTTATCAAAACAATTTAGAAAATTTTCAAATGTTTTTATTATTTTTCGGGCCAAACCTATGTAACATCTTTTAACTGGCAGCGCCCTATCCTCATTTCAGGCCAAACTATGTCTTGTAAGATACAAGAAACCTTATGACGTTGGTGACGGTCGGTTAAAGTTTGGTATCTTTGCAGATTTTTTATCTCCACGAGACACAAAAAAAAACAAGTGGCATTTTTCAACGGAAAAAACCCCGATACTTTGAAATTAAGTCGCGATTTTTTATACGATTTTTTGGAGAAAAAATCGCTAGAATCATCAACATCTGAGCAATTATCCTCAATTTTGTCGCTATCCTCAAATAGGATCGCATAATTTTGATTTTGTCCTGTTTGTCTATCCATGCAAATAATCAGCCCGCTATTTGGCTAAAGCTATCCACCCACGTAGCATTTTTCAGCGGAAAAATCGCGATATTTGGAAATTAAGTGGCGATTTTTCCACGATTTTGAGGCGATAAAATCGATAAGATCATCAACATATGAGCGAATATGCACAGGCGCATTCTTGTGCCTGTGCTGAAGCCAGAATTTGTAGGTTTTCTGTCACCCCTGTATAACTTTTTGGTACGAAGCGTGTGCTCAAGAGTATACTACGCTGCACTGCGAATTTTGTCCATAAGACAAGCACACCGTTGAATTAAAGTACCTGACGCGGTTACTCTAAGCAGATCACGTTTTGCCTTCAAATAGGGTGATACTTCAAGCATAGTCTAGAAGCTGTATTAGTTGTACTAGGGGGCTTCGCCCCCTGGCCGCTACGCGGCCCAACCCCCCGAAGGCGCTCCGCGCCATCAATGGGCCGCTTCGCAGCCCTATTTTTACCCTCCTATCAGTTTTAGTTTTATTTTCCCCCTAAAAAATTACGATATGAGATATACTTTAATTTTAAACTTCACTTAAAATTACTTTAAAATTAAAAGGACGCGTTTTGGAATGACTGCTTGATGAAATATTGCAGTAAAACAATGAACAATGATAGTCAGGTAATATTTAAAAATGCTTGAGTCGGGGATCGAACCCACACCGAGTTAACTGTGGACACCTTCGTCCTTCGACGTCTTGGACGACTCGGCCACCGCTCGTCGATAAGACGGTGGCGCGAATCTTGTGTAGATAAATGTAGAGCTGATGCGCAGGCTACACAGCTACTGCGCAACCTCCTCGACCACTGCGCATCCTCCCGCGCATAGCGGTAGCAGTACCGGAGCATTCTGTAAACTCACTCACTTTTATAACGTGATTTTAAAAAAACCTGGGTCCTATTTCCAAAATCTAATTAGAGCGGGCTCATCTAGGGCCAATTACCTGACGATCTACGCAAAAATCATGGAAATCGGCCCGGTAGAACGCTCAAACGAACTATGACAAAAAGTATAAATTTACATTGTTTAAATGGGAGAATTCGCAACTTTACCACGTAATATAAAAAAACCTGGTCCATATTTTGAAAATCTGAAAAGAGTTGGCTAATCTAGAGACAATTGCCCGTCGATTGCCGCAAAAATCATGAAAATCGGCCTGGTAGAAGGCTGGAACTAAGCGTTACCAGTTACGCAAAATTAGGAGGTCTCGGAGCTTATAGTATAGATGTCATAAAACCACGTTTGAAGCTGCATATCGCAACTTTGAGGGCCTGCAATCTTCATTTTGCGATTGATTAGGCCCTCCGATACTTCTTTAAATAGACAATCTACAGTAATAGAAGTTTTTGAAGTTAGACGTTCAGGAAAAATAGCTCTTAGTTGAAGTTTTTTAGGGTTTTAATCAGCCATGTTTATCACAGAGAAAAAAATTTCGTGCATGGGACCCGAAGTTGAGGTCATATGGATCTCTGAAGTTTTCGGATCACGCATCCGAAAACTTGAGGTCCAGGTGCCGAAGTTCGGGTCAGACGTCTGAAGTACTTCGGTAAATCCCGAAGGGTTCGGGTCACACATCCGAATAACTCGGGTGCATACAAAAGTACTCAGGAGTCTGACTCGAAATTCAGCAGCTGGACCTCAAGTTTTCGGGTGCGTAATCCGAAAACTTCAGAGATCCATATGACCTCAACTTTGGGTCCCAATTCCCAAATTTCAAAGGTCCCAAATTCATTCACAGACGACTTATTTCCTTACAATAGTGAGGAAAAACTCTGAGCAGATTCAGGGAAAAATTCATGGCAGAACTATCGAACAAGTTACATACAGAACTAGAAAACTATGCGTTGCACAATTTTAGCAGCATCGGAAGTCTCATACGCCCTTTTACCGATAAACGCTTCAATTTTTTTGTCGCTCCACTCGAAACCCCCCCCCCCCCGTCCTCCTCATACTGCTGTAGGCATAAATCATTTTCCGCATACAGTATAGGCGTGAACTTACTGTGTTTGGATAAGTGAAGTAGTTATATTATTATCAAAGCGGCCTCTCACGCTGACTTACGAATGTGGAATGAAACTTGCAAAATTTCTCTCATCAATACATCATTCGCTGTTAAAGTGCCACATTTCACGGGTTCGTTGCCCATTACTTACGAGTGTGGGAGATTGCCGCCTGTCCTGCGTTTCCAAATTTGGCACGATTTTAGAGAAGAAAAAGATGATACGGGAAAATGAAGCGATCGGTCAGTCGAACGGTAAATCGTCACCTTCGAGCCAAAGTATCACAAGCGCCATGCGGCGTATCAAAATTTCCGCCGCCATTTTATTTTTTTATAGAGAATTTTTTTGTTGAATCTGTTTGAAAATTTCACTGAATATTATCGGCAGCGCAAAGAAAATTCAGTGATATTTTCGTACAGCTTCGTTGAACAATTTCTCTGTAAAAAAAATAAGTTACTTCTGAGGTTGCATTTTTTTACAATAAATTTACCCAAGACGACTTTGTTAATATATACCTCAATAATTCCTTTCAAGAAAGTAACTTACAACTTCCGCGATCGTGTATTCATCAAACATCGGGCAAATTTTCCTCTTTATACACACAAACTTTTCACTAAATGCACCGTGATATACGGACAAAAAGTCAATTCGGCCCCCAAAAAATCTTCAATGGCCCCTAAAAATCGAGCTTGATGGGCCACATGGCTCTTGGAAACTCAAAGGTAAGTTTTGAACACTGCCTGACACTTAAAAAAGTAACAGAGTGACACCAAATACGGAAATTTTTATCTGTATACTAGCGAATGAGAAAAACTTCAGCCGATTCTTCCCTCGTCAAGATTGCGTGCAGAAATTTTTAGGCGCGCAACGGCGCGAATCCGCGGCCGGGATAGGTCGCTGCTTGCAATATAATTTCCGTCGGGAGCTTGATAGGAGCCATGTGTGAGTTTTATTGGGCGTTTTGGAAGCAACAGAGCATAAATAAACAGACTTTCAAATCATCGGCTCCCCTCCACTCCTCCCAACTCAAAGTTCATTTTAGAACTTGCATCAACGGTCTGGCTCCGACCGCCGCGCCGGGGCAGGCAACTTCCACAACAGTCTTCTTGTTCTCAGGGTCATGTTTCAAGTTCGGGGCGGGGGAGGGGGTTCGACAGACGTTAATAAATAGTGGTTGAGACTATTGGCTTTATCTCTTCTGGGAAACAGCCGGACTGAAAAGTTGCATCTTGCCGGAGTCTTTGAACGGGAGTGTCAGTGCGCGTAGCAGGCAGCGTGCGACTGACAGTTGAATTTGATATTCAGGAACGACTGAAAGCTTGATTTTTATTTAGAGCGAGAAAATTGACGCTGTTCCAGTCTCTGTGCAGGCTTGCTCTGCCGTAGGAGCATAGAAACGTTGCCAAATGGATCTATTTAACGCACTGGAAAAAAAAACACATTGGGTCTAGAGTCCAGACTCTTGAAAACATTGACAAGAAAAAGGACTCTTGATTCAATCAGATTTAAGCTTAAATCAAAAGGAAATCCGCTCAAATTAAGAGGCTTGGTTTTTGATTCAAGCTTAAACCTGATTAAATAAAGAGTCCTTTTTCTTGTCAATGTTTTCAAGAGTCTGGACTCTTGATCCAATGTGTTTTTTTCCAGTGCGCAGGAAGAACAGTCAACTGGATCGCATTCAGCAAAAAGGAACCAGTGCGATTACAGTGTTTTCAAGATTGTGCAACTTCTCCGTTTCTTTTAAAAATACTGAATATAAGTACATACAGTATTAAATTTTACACAATTATTTTTCTTTAAAATTGACAATTTTTTGGTAGGAAGCCAAAGCTTTTTGCTAGCCTGGGAGATTTTTTTTAGAAAATTATGAAGAAGCAACATTTTTACAACCCTGTAGTTGTGCTGGTTCCTTTTTGCTAAATGCGATACAACTGACAATGAGTGGACGTTAATTGGATAAAATCGCACGAGTAGTAAGTCGAACACATCGGAAAATTGAGGGCTTAGAGGACAAGGCGCATAAGTGCAGTTTTTGATATTTTGAGAAATACGTGTTGGAAGTTTCGAAATTACATTGATTTTTAAGGCGGGAGGAAAGTTCAAATTGAATTTTTAGTGCTTAAGCATTGGAATTTGGGGGCGAATTTTTCAGCATTTTTTTTTAAGCATCATTTTAGATAACAGTGCCGAATCCGTACAGTGTGAAAAACTTAATGACAGTAACTAGTTGGAAAACGCTGACTCAAGGAGTTAAAACTAATCGTGCCAAACACAGTGCGGTCGGCGCGGAGCGCAGATTAGCGCCTACAAGACTCGACGAATACTTCAAGCATTGCGTGTTTTGCACGGCGTATTAGCGCCTACAAGACGGTGCGAATACTTCACGCATTGCGCTGTGCTACGGTGCGTGCTTTAATACTTTTCATACGTAAGAGTATTACAAGAAGTCTACAACGTCGCAAAGCGAGATACGTAGTTTGGTAGGTACTTTCACTGTCGATACGCGTTATCTCTGCGACACAATTTTTTTTAAAGAATTCTCATTTTATCGGAGGATACTTGGCAAAGTTTGAATGTTCATAAAGCGTTTTAACTTAGCACTGCAATGCAGTTTGCCGTCGGAGCGTGAAAGTGTTTGTCGAAGGGCGTAAGAGTGTGCTATTTGAAGAGTCGAAGTTTAAAAAACTGGCCTTCACAGAAATTGCTTGGAGTTATCGTTCAATGTGCGTTTAACAAAGTTTCTACATCTAGCAATAAAACTTTGGTGTGTTTCATCTAATGTTACCGCCATTTAGAGGTTCTCTCCCGGAAATTTCACATTTTTCGATACCTCTTTGCTAGCAATTCTCAACGCTAATTTCGGAAAGGATGAAAAAAGTGTTGTAGATAGAGAAATTCTTGAGAAGAAAAATTTTCAGCGAAATTGGAAATCTTCACTCTCTCCCATTTTGAGGTAAAAAAATGCAAGAAACAACGTAATTTCTTACGTAAGATAATGTAAATGATGTTTTTCTCAATATAAATGATATTTTTTCTTAATATAAATGATATTTTTTCTTAATATAAATGGTATTTTTTCTTGATATAAATGATCTCTAGCATAAAATTTGCATTCAAATCCGATCAATTTCTACCTGGAACAGTAGGTACTTAATTTTGCGTAAAAGTAGACCAAACTCTCCGTATTTTTGAATGAGCTTTAAGAAATACACAATAAATACTTAATTAAGAAAATATGGACAAAAGTGATTTTCTTTTTTTATTTGAAAGTGCGCACACACTCGCATTATTTTTATGCGTTAATGACCAAATTTGAAAGTTTTTTCTTTTCTTTTTTTAAATTTGCGGCTCTCACAATTGATGGACGACTTCTTGACAAAGCAACTTCAGTGGATTCTTTGTAAGAGTAGCTGCACCGGAATTTGGAAGATACGAATTGCATTCGGGTTACCGTGTTTATCTGCGAGTGAAAGTCACTTCCAAGCTCATAAAAGCTGAAAACCAATGGGAACCAACCTGAAATTTCTCGTTACATTGTCGAATGCAGTTAACCTAATTTACGACGTCGGGCTGGCGCCATGTCGTCTGGCTTCTTGTGACGACAATAAATTTTCAAACTGTCACATCTTACATCTGTTGCTTCGTAAAAGAACTAAAACACGCCTAGAGCACAGAAACGCCGGCCATTTGCATGCGGCTAGAGTTTGCAGTTGGATGCGATCGAAGTAGAAAACGCTGTACATCGGAATGATACTGCATGTGCAAATTTCAGGATATCTAATTTGTATTAATATTTCTTCACATTTGTTAAAGAATGAATATAAAATAAAATCATGTATAAAAAATGCCTGGCCGGATGAATTGGGCACATGGAGACTTTTATTTCGGGATAAACGTGGTGATCTAGGGAAATGAGGAATTTGCACGCAAATTTTTTATTGTTTCATCTGAAAGTTCTTACTTGCAGTATTTNCATGTATTTTACCAGATTATATCATTTTGCACTATCTGCTCCAATCGAACCAATTAAATCCCCGTACTCAGTTCACTCATTAGAATCCACTTGAACACGAATTTCATCAAATTTTAGACACTTGCTAATTCTCCAGTGCGAGCATTTCGCCGGTCAAAACATTTAACTAACATTTTTTTCAATCGAACCAATTAAATCCCCGTACTCAGTTCACTCATTAGAATCCACTTGAACACGAAATTCATCAAATTTGAGACACTTGCAAATTCTCCATTACGAGCATTTCGCCGGTCAAAACATTTACCGATTTAACTGGAAACAATATTTTTCTTGAAAAATTCATTTTTTTTTTTTATGATGTTTCATAAATAAATTAAAGCGCCGTCACATAGTAATATCACTATCCAGCACGATAACTTAGACATGCATGCACGACATCTGGACTGCATTTTGCAATTTGGAACTATAAATTCTAGCCCGGTTTAAAAACAACGTATGTGCCATAAGTTTCCCTGTACGCATAAGCGTTTTTCCAGAAGAGCCAGAATTTATAGTTCCAAATTGCAAGATGTAGTTCATCTGGATATCATTGTCCTGACTCATCAAACTCGCAACACGGTCCCGTTTTTCATCATGATATAAGTATCACATTCACCTACTACTGTCCCAGTATTCTCATTCGAGAAGCCCCCAGCCCTCCGTCCAATCCAATTTGCATCATACGTCGTAATTCATGAACGTCAGCGCCGCAACATGACAGTCTTGATATTTAAATCTCTCTCTCTCCCCCCTCCTTCCCTGCCCATCCCTCGGGTGCACAGACCTGAGGGAAGCTCCCGTGAGCTCGCTGAGAGAAGCGCCAAAATTTGATTGATTTGTGGACGTAGAAAAAGCTCTATAGTTGGCCACCAATCTTGTAGTTGTTAATTGCAGGGGTGACGAGAGACGACGACGGTGTGTCTCGTATTCGCTCCGACCGAACTCGAAGTGACAGGCGGCTCCGTCCCGTCTAGTCATTCGATCGTTAGGTTCTTATTCTTCGAGTTGTGGAAATCCGCTTTCATTTTTGTCAAATGGTTGAATTTATTAATTTTCAAGTTGGTTGACGCGGCCGTAAAGACATTCAAAATACCAGTACCCGCACCAGAAGGCTGATTGTTGAAATGGACTACTAGACAAGGTACGAATTTCAGCATTCTGATACATGGATTGCATTTTGCAAAAAGGAACCACTAGCATTGCAATGTTGCTAAGATTGTGCAACTGCTTTTGTCTGGGAGGAAAACCCCGATTATCCACTATAGTTTCTATTTTACTCGCTAAAAACTGTGAATTTAAGACAAAAATTACCATCTAAATTTCATAGTTTTTCACGATTTCCGCAATTTTATTGCAAAGGATGAAGTTGCACAATCTTGGCATCATTGCAATGCTAGTGGTTCCTTTTTGCAAAATGCAATCCACATGTTTCTTCACCAAAATTTCACGTAAAACACGATGCGCACAGCAAAAATTACCGAAATCAACTCCTTACAAAGATATTTGATGATTCCTGATGCGTGAATTCAAACCATTACCCGCTCATGAAAACTCAATGCTCTACGTGATTCACATCGCGCGCTGAACGTTATCATGACAGTCTCTACGATATAAAAATCTGGCAACCTCAATCTTGACGCTTTGGCTCAGCTGTAGCAAATTGATCACAGTTTGAACAACACATGGTGGGAAATGAACAGTGCTCGATTGAGAAGCTTGCTGAAACCGTTGCAGTGCGCGATTTGACTCACATAGAGCTTTGAGTTTCGTGTCAGCGGGCAGTTCAAAGTCCTCGTAACCAATGTGAGATAAAAACGTTAATATCTTCGTTAGGAGTTGGTTTCAGTAATTTTCGTTGTGCTCGTCGTGTTTTACGTGAAATGCTGGTTAAGAAACATGTATCAGAATGCTGAAATTCGTACCTTGTCTAGTGGTCCATTGCTAGACGAAGCGATAGACGAAGAAGACATAGGGAGCCTGAAGCGATCCTATCGGTTGAAATATCGTTACCGCCCGGCCAAAGTTACACAAGCGACATGCGACGTTTAAAAATTTCCGCCGTAACGTCATTTTATATTTTTCCAGAGAAATTGTCCAGTGAAGCTGTCCGAAAATTTCACCGAATTTTCTTTGCGCTGCCGATAAAATTCAGTGAAATTTTCAAACAGACTTGACTAACAATTTCTCTGCTAAAAAAATAAAATGGCGGTTTGAAACGTCGCATGGCGCCTCGCTTGTGATACTTTGGCCGGGTGACGATACATGGTTCCTACAGACGAAGGGAGAAAATGATGGACTAACTGAAAAGGTTTCGCGTGGGTTGCCGTTAGTTAGTCTATCACCTACCTTCCTTGTCTATTGCTACTAACCGCTTCTACCAATAGGATCTCTCCGTATCCCTTACGTCTTCTTTGTCTACCGCTCTGTCTATCAATTTCAACATTTAGCCCGCAGCGGGTTGATTATTGAAATTGATGGACAAACCCTGGTAAAAATTGGTGATAGGAGCTGTGTTTCAAAATACCCTAGGAATTCTTATAGCTGGCTAAAGAAGGCTACAGAAAATCATATAGCTGGCTGTGGAATGCGGAGAAAATCATTCGGCCGGGCTACACGAAGCGATAAAAAAATTTTCAGCCGGGCTATAGTTCCTATCGCCGGGCTTTACACTTTATCGCCTGGCTGTTGCTTTTTCGCCATCGGCTATAAAAGGCTATTAGAAATTGTGTGGAAATTCTTATGCTTTGTAAATCCTTAAGTTTGTAAGGAATCACCTTGATATTTACAAAACGCACATTATATTTTCCTTTACTGCATATTTTTTTTCATCAATTAAAATGAGAATAATCCACACAGAGTGTGCAAACATTTCAAAGTCATGAGTTGAAAAACGCTGACCTCGCGAGATTAAATATTAGAGCCCAACACAAAGCGGAGCGGCGGCGCACTGGCGCCTACAAACCTAACAGGGATACTTCATGCATTGCGCAACGCGTGAAGTATCCCTGTTAGGTTTGTAGGCGCCAATGCGCGTTTATAGCCGCCCGCCTGCCGCACCGCAGCGTACCGCGGCGCTTGAAGCAACTATTTCACACCAGAGGTATTGCACAGTATCATGCGAAATTGAAGGCGCTCCAACATATTAGGAATGGCAGGCATCCTTCAAAAGTACGGAGCTTTCCCCGCAAATTAAATCAAGATACTGCGGCCCAAAAAGAGAGCAGTAGTCCAAAAACTCACTAAATCCTAGCATCCGTAATTAGTAACGTTTAGCATACACTTTATCGCCAGGCTGTCGCTTAATCGCCATCGGCTATAAAAGGCTATAAGAAATTGTGTAGCCGGCTATAGAAGCTATTGGAAATTTTACAGCCGACTGTAGGTCTATGGTATTTTGGAACACAGATTCTACTGCCAATTTTTACCAGGGAAGCGGCACACAAAAACGACACATTGAAAATAAAGTGATCCTATTAGGTGGAAGCGGGTGTCATTGCAATCGACAAAGGATGAAAGTAATAGACTACCTAACTGCAATACGCGAGGGACCCGGGACCCTATAATCAGCCCATCATTTCCCCCCTTAGTCTATGACAACTGCCCGTTCCAACTAATTGTATCGCTCCATGTTCCTCATGTCTTCTTTGTCTATAGTTTTGTCTACGAATTTCACTAATTTTCCCGCAGGAAATTAATCCCGAGAGGTATAAAATGTATGGTCCTGGAGCCCTCTCTCCCTTAAGAAGTAAAAAGGCGGTCCTCTCACTTTAAAAGTCGAGATTTACATCGAAATTTTAAAATTATTCCATTTGAATTATGCAAGGACTTTGAATTATCTTAAGCTAAATCGACACCAAGAAATCCAAAATCGGCATATGCGTATCTGAAATACTGTCGCTCCTCTGACGTAAGGGCGTACCTCAATTTCCACGTGAGCCCCGTTTTAAATATAAATCTACGCTTTCTGGGGCTCACGCAAAAATCGAGATAGGCTTCTACGTCACAGGAGCGACGATACTGACCCCTAAAGGTCGGGAACAGAGCCCCTCCAAAAAATACAAGTTTGCTAAATTGACGTAGAGGATCAGAACAAGATGGTTTCATAGGAAATTGACCCCAAGGGCTATGAGTTTGACGTTCCTGCAGCCCCCCCCCCCCCCCCCCGAGGCTTTTGCAGCAAAGCTTGGGTTTGTAAATTTAATCAATTTAGGGTCCCCCCGATGCCCCATCAGCAAAGCCTCGGGGGGCTACAGGACCGTCAAATTTGGAGTCAGCCGAAATTGTGGTTTGATCAACCATACCTCTGTCTAATTTGACTACTCTTATATTTGGCGCCACAAGCAGCCAGGAGTACAGTTGGGATTGTAATTGGTACTTTTTTTTCAGTGAATGATCATATCGACGGTGTATGTCCGTAACCACATATATCGGTTTGCGACGTTGCATACTTCCAGTCATGTTTTATTTTTTAAATTGAAAACTTCTCAATGGCAATTCTTAAAAACTGCCGTGACTTTTCTCCTCAATGCCAAGAAAATTTCGCAAAAACTTCAAGGAACGATGTCGATTCGTTCTCCTTTACAAAAATAAAATAGGAGCGGAGATTTTCAACACCGTAAACGAGATACAAGGTTGCGGACTTACACCGTCGATATGTATGATCGAGTACAAAAAGTGTTATTTATCCTCGTTGAAAGCTGTGCTCATAGTGCCGATAAAGTTTCAGCAAAGTGCGTCATGCAACAACAAAATAATCCCCCAATTGGAAAAAATTCCACTCACCGGCATGGTGCTTGTAGATCCTAAGCTCACAAAAGAGAAAACCAGGTAAAAATCTAAACCGCGGGGATAGGCTCGGAAACTGCGTGAATTTTAAAATTTCAAACTCGCTCACTTCCACACGGTCGGCGACGGATTACGACTATAACTAAGCCTCCAATTTCCTTCGAAACGCTCGCACCGCGCTTGACTTGACGCCAACGAGCGCTCGCCAAATTTTACCCCGATTCCCCGAAGCGACGCCGGAAATCCCGAGGATTCCCCGTCGAGCTGGCAACGCCGAGAGAGCTCCACCGCCCACGCTGTGTTTACAACTGCATCCTGTGGACCCTGCAGTCGCCCCCGGGGGAGGGGGGGTGCAGCCACGCAGGCAGGGCTCCCTGTCGTGCATTGGTGATCTTCACGAATTTTCACGGTTGCACGCGCCGCTGAAACCGCGCTGCGGATTCTTCGCGGTTCCGACTCGGAGTAAAGTAATTGCAGCTGGCGGCGCTTAATAAAACTGCAGGCGCCATTGACCCGGGTCGGGTGCGTTCGTAACTTGGAATTGCCAACTTTAAAAGAATAATTGAAGAGAAAGCAGAGGAGGAAGATATGAAGATGAGGAAGAAGAAGATGAAGGGAATGAAGAAAGAGAAGAGGGAGGAATAAGAAGATGTAGGGAATGAAGAAAGAGAAGAGGGAGGAAGAAGAAGGAGAAGGAGAAGAACAGTGAAAATGAGAGGGACAAGACTGCCGTGCTAAGGAAAAACGCCGTATAAACATTCGAGAATTGCCAAAGTTCTCTCGATAAAACACGTATTTTTCACAACATTCATTCAGATTTTTCCTTAAAATTTTCGGATGTTTTTCATGGAATTGCGTACAAAATTGTCTGAAAATTTTGGAAAATGATATTTGCAATTTCCGTAAAGTCGATTTTTATTGGAGGAAACTTGGCAATGTCTAAAGGCTCATACGGCGTTTTTCCTTAGCACGGCTCACGTAGAAAAAAACTTCATGCGTGTCTCTGAAGTTTCCGGGTCACTCATGCGAAAACTCGAATCGAAACCTGCTGTCGAAGTTGCAGACATCTGAAGTACTTCGGTATATACCGGAGTACTTCAGATGTCTGATCCGAACCCCTCGTTACACACCGAAGTACTTCAGATGTCTGACCCGAACTTCCGCAGCAAGATCTCAAGTTTTCGGATGCGTAATCTAAAAACTTCAGAGATCCATATCATCTCAACTTCAGGTCCCAGGCACGAAGTTTTTTTCTCCGTGAGAGAAAAGCCCTTAAGTGGAAGAAAGGAGAGGAGAGGGAAAGGGGTGGAGAAGAAGGGGCGGATCGCGCATCGAAAACCTTTAGGGGCAGCTGTCGAAGCTCTGATCAGACATCTGAAGTACTTCGGTGTTTCAATTGGTTTTTAAAAAGTTTCAATCGAGGCTTTGTAGTATTTCAGATGTGTGACTCGAATTTTGGCAACTGGACCTCAGGTTTTCGGATGCGCGATCCGAAAAGTTCAGAGATCCATATGGCCTGAACTTCGGGTCTCACTCACAAAGTTTTTTTCTCCGTGAGAACAATAAAAAGATGAGAACGAATAAGGAGAAGAAGAAATGCACGTTAGTGTTCCCGCTGTAAGTATATTTCGCATGCCAAGAATTTTCTGATGAACTTTAAGGTTTTTATGGTTATGGTGCTTTAGAGGAGATTATAACGCAGCAGGGTAGAATGGGCCGCAAGGTGAAACCTCTTTAGAGCATTGAGAAAACCGGTGGATTATGGTGACAAAGATCAATTGTCAGTTTTCGGTGCTGAGTACTCTCTGAAAGTACTCTCAAAAACAGTGAATCCAAATTTCAAGCCTTGACTTGCACTTAGGCCTGTCCCCGAACCGATCGATCGATCGATCGATTATTTCGATGATCGTTCGAAGACCTGTTTCGATCGAAACTGCTCGATCGAACTGCTCGATCGAAATGTTCGATCGAAATNTTGTCAGTTTTCGGTGCTGAGTACTCTCTGAAAGTACTCTCAAAAACATTGAATCCAAATTTCAAGCCTTGACTTGCACTATTAATATCAAAGATTTTATCACAGCGTGAGCTTATGAAAAACGCCTTGTTTACGATTTTTGGACTCGCACCAATATTTCAACGTAGAGGAATCAAGTTAGGTTGGAAAAGGCAGGATACTTTAGTGTCCGCCTTGCCGGACTGGGCGAGAGTGGTAACACTATCGCGCGCAACTATTTGAACTTCCAAGCCGCACCTATTGCTATCACTGTTATTGAAGGCGAAGTCCGTTTCCAACATTCTTAATTTTTTATCCTCGAACCTGCTACCAAAGGGCCAATTCTTCAAATTTGTATTGCGCCAAATAATTTCAGAAATAATCCTTTTAAGCTGTAGTTTAGCCAGCTTACTTTTCTCCTCCTTCCCCTCCTCAAGGAACATTTTGTTCTGCTGCATGCATCATAATCTTCTTCAGGAATTGGACTATGGAGGAAAGATTTCCAGCTTAAAATCATGCATAATGTAACATTTTGTGATTTTCAGCGGATCAAATTCTAAACTATCAAGAGACAAAACAGGTTCCCGATCTACCGATCTCGTTCATGCATTGGAAATCGAGACAATATTTCACGGTTGCTCACTATCCGGAATCACCCAACGCATTACTTCGCAGCTTTGACTCGAGGTGAAATTGCAGCTGCGGTGGCGCTTAATAACACTGCAAGCGCCGCTGAATTCTGTCGAGTGGGTTGGTCATCTATTACGAAGGGGAAAAAAGTCAAAAATGAAAGATAGCATGTATACGCCGAGGGCCAGTTCCGCACGCCATGCCGTATTTCTCAATGAATTCTCGTCGGAATTTGCACTGCATTGCGATGATTCTTTGCTATCCACGCTCTTTAGCGGCTGAAATTGTACAGCTATAAATTTTAAAAGGCAAAGTAAGTTATAGTGGCGTATTTTGTAACGGATTCTTGACTGAAATTTCAGCGAATCGGAAATTATTTGGTTTGAAATCAAGTGTCGCCTCGACGGTGAAACTCCCTATATTATAACACGTATTTCGGTTTGCGACGTTGCAGACTTCCTGTCATACTTTATTGTTTAAATGGACGTGTTTCTGTCAAACGGAACTATGTGCATTGAGCAATGAGCCCTGAGACCCATAAAAATATACGCATAACAGGGTTCACGCTATAATGCACATAGTTCCGTTTGGCAGACTTACGTCCAAATGGAAAACTACCCATCGTAAAAATTGGCGATAAAAGCTGCGTTTCAAAATACCATAGGAATTCTTATAGCCGGCTAAAGAAGGCTACAGAAAATCAAATAGCTGGCTGTAGAATGCGGAGAAAATCATACGGCCGGGCTATACGAATAAGCGATAAAAAATTATGCAGCCGGGCTATAGTTCCTATAGCCGGGCTTTACACTTTATCGCCTGGATGTTGCTTTTTCGCAATCGATTATAAAGGCCATAAGAAATTGTGTATAAATTCGTAAGCTTTGGAAATCATTAAGTTTGATACGGAACCACCTTAATATTTACAAAACACACGTTACATTTTCCTTTAATACATATTTTTTTTTAATCAATTAAAACGAGAATAATCCATACAGGATGTGCAAACATTTCAAAATCATGAGTTGATATAACGCTGACTCCGCGAGATTAAATATTAGAGCCTAACACAAAGCGGAGCGGCGACGCACTGGCTGCCCGCCTGCCGCACCGCAGCGTGCCACGGCGCTTGAAGCAACTATTTCACACCAGAGGTATTGCACAGTATCATACGAAATTGAAGGCGCTCTAATATATTATTAATGGCAGGCATCCATCATAAGTGTGGAGCTTTCCTCGCAAAATAAATCAAGATACTACTGCCCAAAAAGAGAGCAGTGGTCCAAAAACTCACTAAGTCCTAGCATCCGTAATTTGTTACGTTTAGCATACATTTTATCGCCTGTCTGTGAGTTGCTTAATCGCCATCGGCTATAAATGGCTATAAGAAATTGTGTAGCCGGCAATAGAAGCTATTGGAAATCTTAAAGGGGGCCGTAGGTCTATGGTATTTTGGAACACAGATTCTACTGCCAATTTTTACCAGGGACTTGATTTCAATTCTTGAGGACTTGCAAGATTTTCCTTCTCTGCGCGAAGAAAACTCATTGAAAAATATAGAAGATGATACTGATTTCTTCTCCTTCAAAAATATGGAATGGAGGTGGGAATTTGTCAATACCACGAACGAGATACGCGGTCTGGTAGTTTCACCGTCGCTATGACGCCGATGCCGTGCAAAGAAGTAAAGACGAAAAATGTCATTAAATTTAACTTTTGGAAACGAGTTCTAAGTAGCAATTTTACAAAATTGCAAAGATATCAGCCTATATTCAATTAAACTATTTATACTCTAATGTAGCTATAATTTGGTCTTTCTTAATTTTAAGACGCAACAGAGATTCCAATCTCCGTGTCAGAGCGAGTTTTGTTCGTCAATTTTAACAGATTTTAGCTTTTGGTTAATGCAACTATTCGTGCTCCAGTGTAGCTAAACTTGTATCACCGTCAATTTTAGGCGCAATGGAGAATTTCATTCTTGTACTGTTGCAGGATATTTTAATAGCAATTTTGTCAAATCGCTGACATTTCAGCTTGAAGTTGACGCATTTGATTGTGCCTCCAGTGTAGCAGCGCGCATCAATTTTAACTTTTAAGACGCAAATTACGTCTGCATTGTCGTATATTTTTAAACCAGATACTATTGGTAATATAACAAAATGACAGTAATTGGCTTAGAATAAGCGCATTTGCTCGTACTTTAATGTATTTTGAACTGTAGAAAAATCCGTTACAAGTGTAAATCCCCAGAAATTAAATGATAGATAGTATCTAGTTTAAAATATTATTGACATTAAATTCGTTAACTTGAAAGTCATTCCAGTTTTGTTTATGGATGCGCCATTTCATCTTCTTTGAGGGTGTTCGCATTCATGAACCTAATCATGAGATACAGTAAACAAAATCAAAATAAGAAATCAATTAAGATTTAAATGTAAAATTTCTACCGAAAATCCATTGACTCCTCAATATTCCTTGAGATATGTCTAAAAATCTATCGGGCCGATCTCCACGCTATTGCGCCATTCAACGAGTTGTGATCTCTGGTAAGTCCGCTGTCTCAATTCTTAAATCATGATCACGGTCTAGTAAATTTTGACTACAATTTTAATCGACTGCACAATAAATTCAAACCCGAAATTCCTTTACGAAACTATAAGTTTGAAGAGATAGAAAAAAACTCATAATTTGTAAAAATAATTTATCATATTTATCACCCAAAAACTTAGAACATAAGCCAGAAAATCATTCCGAAAAAGCGAGAGTCGAAACTCTACAGCGTTCCGAGAAACAGAGGAAATTATAATTAGTAAACAAGCTCATTTCTCACGAACACAGATCGGTACAAAATATCCGGCCGCCGACGATGTTTTTCGCGAGACGAGCCATCTGTTGATCGTGTAACACATCGATACATCGGCGGTATGATATATCTATTGATCTGTCATTTAAACTTGTAGAAAAGGATCGATAAACTGAGTGTAAGCAGCAAACAACTTAATAATCGATTCTTTATCATTGCTTCAAGTGGGGAAATATCGATAATCGATCACCACGCCTCCTCGCTGTTTTCAACATGGTCCACGCCCCGATTTTTTCATTTGCGCGTGATTATGCTAAAAAGAACTATGTCGCACCCAAGCCCCATGTACATATTCCCTTTTAGCATAAATGTGTCCATTTAAAAGTAATCATTCTAAAAGGAACCACGTACAAAAGAATTCAAGAAAAAGGAACTAAGAAAGCACGGAGATTCTATGCACGTAGTTCGTTTTAAATTAATTCATTTTCACATTGTCCCTTTTGCCATAATTCATAATTTTCCAAACGAAAGAACGTAACTGCATTTCCACGTCGCAAAATTTCCGCTCGCGAATCGCATTTTACGTAGGGAAGTTTTTGGAATTTCTAACCGAAAAATTTACTGATTTTCCATTCGATCACATCTTGAAATTGGCAAATTTTGAACGGTGATCGCACGGTCTCATTCTCGTGAAGATGATTTTTTGTTTGAGTCAATTTAGCAAGCTGGGAATGGAGTTAAGTCCCTTCGTCTGGTCAGCGATGAGATACGTCCATTCTCAACCCCGCGTTCGCCCCCCCCCCACTCCGAAGGGGCGCTAATATGTTTTGCTGGGCGGGAACGAGAGATGTAGGTCACGCGAGCCGTAGTGACATCTTTGCAAATGAGCCATCAATAATTTTGAGCCGCATCCAACCCGTGACATTGAAACTGACGGAAACTCTCCGATGTTGCCGTGGTTTTACTACATCTCTGCGTTTTTCGACATTCGTGGGTTTAATGGCTTCGACCATAGAATCAATCTCATGCGAGAGCAGCAGCAGCGATTTGTTGCAATTCGATCGGGAGATTCTTGCAATAGGTCAGTTACGCTGGTCGCAGGATCGAACTTAACAGAATTGTAGTTACCATGTTAACAGGGCCGGACCTAAAAGTAGCGCATGAGGTTCGACTATACCAAAAGCTATCACAATTAAGGTGCTTGAGGTCCACTTGAGGTGCGCCTTCAATTTAGCCGAATAGGCAACAAACGTTCCGGGGAGCGCGAATAGTCACCTATCTATATCCAAAAAATATACATGATCTTGATCCATGCATGAGCTTTGATTGAACCGATGAACGACCATCTTGACCGATTGATAGGTATCCTCCATCTACAGTTCCCCTTCAATTTAGCTCCATAGGCACCATGCTCACCGGGTACGCGAATAGTTATCTATCCAAAAAACAATCATTATCTTGATACATGAGCTTTGATTGAATCGATAAACGACTTTGTTGGCCTATTGGTAAATATCGTTTTTGGTGTCGAGCTTTGCTTACCGCAAAAAACTTTAAAAATTGTAAATTAGTAGTGGTGTTATTACAAAAATTTATTCATCATGCTTTCAAAAGCGAACATATTTGTTGCGCTCGAAATCTGAATCTTACGGCACGATTTGGTGGCATCGCGTTTTACTTCAAATTTCCGCAAACTATTTAGCAACATTTGTCCCAAAATTCCCCATTTTACCCCAGCGGTCAGCGCGTTCACTCACACTCTATTTCAAGTTGATGTATCATTAGTTATTTTCGGAAACAATATGACCCATTCCAGTGGAGATTGAAGTATTACACCCGCAAAAAAAGTTAATATGGACCCCGGGTAATGAGAGGTCTAGTGATAATTACGGATTTTTATCTTAAAGCAGATGAATCAACAGCTAATGCAACTGATTCGTCTGATGAATAAATTCATGATTCAAATTTTAGGAAATTTATTAGCAGGAATTACCTACAATCATGGCAGAAAGATTGGATCAAGACTAACTTTTGAAACTTTAGTTTCAACCGTTGCATGATTTGAAAAGATCTATATTTTTCTGAGTAAACAAAGAATGTACAAAATATTGCCTACATTTATCGCACAATTGGTTTCTTCAACATCCGACCTCAGAATTATAGCAACCTTTTCACTCAAAGAATTTTGCGATTTATTTGTTGTTTAAAAACACCCATTACTTGATATTTAAAAAAATGGAATCATAATCAAATACCGCGATACATTTTTTTGTAAAATAATTATCGCCAAGGGGCGAAGAAGAGAAAGGGGAATGTAATATACCTCAATAGAAACGCTTAATTCTCGAGAAGTCAGTCGCCGACACCTCTTTCCCGAAAAATCGGCTGAATTTGACAAAAATAATGATTTCAATTTCCCAAATTATTTTCGAAGTGGTATAATTATTCAATAGTAATCATCGCGTGTCTGATTGGCTTGAAAAGCAAGCGCCGGGAATATCAGGTGGTCACTCACTTTTGCTACTCAATGCGGACTCTTATTTTATCTTTGGGTGTAAATAAGAAATTCTAATTTTGAACTAACCACCAGAGTACCTGTATAGCGAGAGTATGGACAGATGTGAAACTCCGAAAATCCATCAGGCCTTCACCGATGCTTCTGCGAATAAATTTAGGGCCCAGAAATGCAGCCAACCTATGAATTTCAATTATCCAGAACGATTTACTAAAACTATTGTTACGAACCGTCGTTTGTAAAGCACGTATTTGGATCAGTTTTTGCATAAATTTACTCATTTTTGCGGAAGAACGCTCATTTCTAAACATTCTTGGCCACCTTGGTTACAATTGGAATTTGCAAACTCTGCAGATTGACAGTGAAATTTTGTGTGGTAGAAGTTGGTTAGAGGGATGGCTGCACTTTTGGGCCCTAAAGACCTCCAAGAAGCGATCTGTCCATACTCTCGCTATACAGGTACTCTACTAACCACAAAAGATCGATGAGATTTTCCAATTATTTGAGGCAAAAATGAGCTTGTGGCTCACGCATCGAAATTACTCGTAGTTCTTGCGGGCTTTTTTCCTCATGCCTTGACGCACACGATTACGCGGCTATACAAAAATAAAATCATCCGCGCACCTTGGTTTTGGCAGGTCCGTATCTTTTACGATCGGGAGGCTCGGCGCACGGTGGATCGAGTCAATTAGAGAGGTCGGACATGAAATTTTAAACTAAAACTGCACATTTTTATATTTATTTCGTCAGATTTTATATTTCAAGGGATGTCTCTAGCAGAAAAATTTACGAGAGAACCGATGGAGCTACTTTCAGAACCTCAAAACTTTATATAAACGGAGTTATAAGCGCTTAAAGTTTCCAAATTTTGTCCGACTTCTCCTATTGACTCGATCCACTGTGCGGCGACAAGGGGATGACGTCAGGCGTCGTGACCCCAAGTTGCCGCGAATTTTCGAACTACATCCGGAAAGGCCAAAAATACCGTCGGATATTTTTGATAAGCTGACAATGCCCCGTCTATCTCCTGTTAATTTTACGACCATAAAACCTAACAGCGCTGGTTTTAATCGTTCGCCCGCGCTTGAAATATTCGGTCGGCGAATAATTACGCAAAGATGTGCCAAAATATTCGACGGTGAAACTACGAAACCACGTATCTCGTTTGCGGTGTTTAAAAATCTACGCTCACATTTTATTTTTTCGAAGTAGACCAAACCAATATCATTCCTTGAAAATTTCACGGAATTTTCTCCGCACAAAGAGGAAAAATCACAGAGATTTTCAAGACTGGATGTTAAGTAGTTTTTCATTTAAAAAATAAAGTATGACAGGAAGTCTGCGACGTCGCAAACCGAGATACGTGGTTTGGTAGTTTCACCGTCGTATTGCCGCCCAACCGTGATTGACTCAACGCAAAGTGGATCGAGTCAATAGGAGAGATCGGACAAAATTTGGAAACTTTAAAAGCTTATAACTCCGTGTCTACAAAAGTTTAAGGTTCTGACAGTGGTTCCATTGGTTTCCTCGTGAAATTCTCCTCTTAAAATACCCCTTGAAAGTTAAAATGTGACGAAAGAAACATCAAAATTTGCGCTTTCAGTCAGAAATGTTTTGTCCGACCTGTTTGATTGACTCGATCCACTGTGCGGCGTTGCAAGTTTGACGGAGGCCCCGCTTTTTTTCCTTTTAAAGAGCCTCCGAAAATTTCGCCCCTTTTTCGATATTCGATTCGACCATCGAACCAAGGTTTAAGTGGAAGCTTATAATGACAGAAAACTCAGGAAAAAATTTCAAGATGAGTATTGGAACTGTCTTCGAGTTACGGAGGGGCAAAGGGGTCAAACTCTGGACTTATTTTTCGCCATTTTCTTGTTGAATTGATGTGTCTACGGGGTTGTTATCGTTGTTTACACATGTTATTCACACCGGTTCCTACGTATTTTTACACACAAAATCGATTTTAAATGTTGACGAGTCGATATATCGATCGGTTATATCGATTTTTTAAGATTCTTTACGGAAAATCGACGATTTTTGAGATTGAAATTGTTATTTGTTTATGACAGGTAGGCGACAATTTAGTGTATGTTCTGCATTAATACATGACTTACGTAAAAACATTTTCTTGAAGTTGAAAGACTTAGCGCAGAAATGCACAACTTTCCAACCACGCGTGTCAATGAGCGTGATTCCCACGATTTGTGATGGCGGTAAAGGGGAGGAGAGATTATGTCATATTTTTTTTATAAGTTTGCTCACGACGTTTAAGGATGAAAATGTAAAATAACTTTGAAGGATGAGGTTTTTTTTTTTTTTGTTCATTTGGTCCAAAGGAAAAAAATATAAATTGAGATTTTTGGTAAAAATTGGGGAGGGCCAATTCCACGAGGGAAGATTCACTAAAACTCTCTAAACATCTTTGGTGCAATAGGACTTAATTATCTTTCAAGAAAATCTCACCTCGTCATATCTGAACCGGATAAACCGTTTGATTTCCCTCAGCTAAAGTCTCTTGGATTTTTCCTGTGTACGATAACTTCGCGACGGCAAAGGGCGGGCGTGCAGCGTTGCTTTGAGTTACTATTTCGCCACGAAGGTGTTGCACAGTATCATACGAGATTGAAGGCACCCCATCATGCTCGATGGCATCTTTCAAAAGCACGCTGTCCCCTCGAAAATAAAGCGAGTGATGACGACAAAAAGCGGTAGTCGAAAAACTTACCAAGTCCTGCCGTCCATATTCAGTGACGTTCAGCATGATTTTTGAATTTCATTAGAGGAAAAAGTGACTTGAATCAAGCAAAAATATGCTCAATTTTACCGTCGAGAAGATTTTCTTATGAATCAATAACAAAAATAATGCTTGTACATAGAAGAAAAGATGCTTCTATGACAAGAAAAGTCACTTACATCGAGTAGAAAGCCGCTTTCCTTCAGCAATTTTATTCTTGATTCAAAATAAAATCTCCTTGACGGTAATGTCGGAATGTTTTTTCCCGAGTCAAAAACACTCTCAAGTCACTTGTTTCTCTAATGAAATTCAAAAATTACGCTAAACGTTATTAAATACAGATGCTAGGACTTGGTGAGTTTTCCTGGAGTACCGCTCTCTTTTTGCTTGATCTTGATTTATTTTGCGAGGAAAGCTCGTACCCTTAAAGTATGCCCGTTGACTTGAAAAAAACTAAGGAAGGAACGCAATCATCAAACTTAAAAAAAAACGTTGTTCACATAATATAATAACAGTTGGAAGGGTTAAAATAATAGGGGCTTAAATGCATTGCAAAGTTGCAGAGTTTCGCCTGACAATTAATTTTTCTGATCAATAAAAAGTGAGTGTTTTATCTTGAAACTTTCAAGAAATTTTCATCTATTCCCGAAAAAAAATTTCAAGAGATTTTTAAAAAATTTGCAACTGTCTTTCAGTAACTGAATGGTTTGACGAGAGAAACCCGGCAATGTTGCAGTGCAGTTACACGGAAAAAAAATTGCTGATTCAACAATTCAATTGCTAAATACAGTGAGTGCAATGTTTCAACGCAGATTTTACAACAAAAAAATGTTACTTTAACCACATTGTAAACTAATTTAACCGCGTGGGTGGTTAAAGTAGCATTTTTTTGTTGCAAAATCTGCGTTGAAACATTGCACTCACTGTTTTTAGCAATTGAATTGTTGAATCAGCAATTTTTTTTTTCCGTGTAGGTTCTTCTAGTCCTGGCTTTTTCAGTTTTAAAAGTTGAAAAACAGCAGAGGAGAGCTGACGGTAAGTCCTAGAATTGGACGCATTTCTGTCAAACGGAACTATGTGCATTATGACGTGAGCCCTGTTATGCATAAATTCCTATGGGTCTCAGGGTTCTTGTCTTAATGCTCATAGTTCCGTTTGATAGAAATACTTCCAATTGAGATACAAGCCACAGGAGGCAACTACATCTTAATTCTCCGAGGATATAGCTCAATAATCATTTTTTCTCCGCACATCCCGCGAGACACATTTTTTCCCGCGACTGGCGTATGAAATTGCATTCTTTTCTGAAATATTTGAAGATAACTCTTTGCATGTCCTAGGAAAATTGCAGTGGAAATCCCCCACAAAAAAACCCGATGATTATTCAGTAAGAAACTGATCGTTCTTCGTATGATAATTAAGCCACGCTTGCGAACACAAGTAACCACATAATAAAAACCGTCTCCAATCTATCAACTCATCGTGCAATTTAAAACATAAAAATACAGCGTCCCAAAATAGTTGCACATCAGAGAGTCAACGTGTTATTTGTAAGATTATATGTACATATGTGTACAATTATATGTAGAAATGGGTATGGCATAATGCTGCAATAACGTCTGATTTGGGCCTCTCAAGCATGCAAGCGACTCTTCACCGTTCAGGCGCTGTTGCTGCAATTATTCGCACTCCCGTGTATTCCTCGGTTGCATACTTTTGGTATTGAAGGCTTTTTGAGATCTTAATCAAACTGGGTAATTGCTTGGCACCGATAATGAGTAAACATAGCTAGTCTCAATTAGAAATCCGCCCACGTTACTCTAGATGTTATTTATTTAGTCAATGGACGTCATTGAGGAATTCGTTCAATAAATTAATTATTCGTGAGAAGATATTATAATTAAAACTATGAATAATATCAAAAGTCATTGCACAGATTGAATCCGAAATCCTTGATATCTGAAAAATTATTCTTTTGAAGACATGGACAGGCAGACAGGCATAATCTTAACACTTTCACTGACAGATTAAAATATTTGAGTGTTTGTGCTGTTTCAGCTTACCAAGGAAACGTCTGCAGATCAAGTTTTCATTGAGGGATCATCTAGCGTTGCCATCGCATGGGGATTTCATTATTACTTAAAACATTTTTGCGACAGCCATATATCTTGGGATTATGATGAAATCAATCTTCCTCAACCTTTACCTGACGTCAACATTACCGAGAATGCCAATGACATGTACATAATATTTGACAATTTTCAAATATTTTAGAGTTTTTTCGAAAGGCTGTGCCTCGGATCAGGTCTCAAGGAATCCTAAACATTTGAATATTTGAGGCGAGATATTTGAAGAAAAAGATTCTTTGAGACCTTAAAGCTGATCGAGATGATTTTAATGATTTTTTTTTACTTTTCTGTAAAATTTGTCTCCAATGTCATAGATCAAGAAAGACATACCTACTTTAGTCTAGTGTTTTGGGTACTTGGAGACGGAGAGTCAAGAGGAGGAAAAAACGCAGAGCATTAATTGAGGGGCTTGGAGGACAAGGCGCATGACTGCAGTTTTTGAAAAAATTGAGATATTCATAAACTCAACTAAAACTAGTTTAAGAGTACAGTCTGTGAAAAATTCACAAGTAAGATCCAACTTTTAAGCATCAAAAAGTGAGTTTAAAGGAGGGGTTGCGATTTGGGCCGAAATCGGCCCCTCCGCGGAATTGGATAATTTTTGGATATTTGGCAGTTGACGGTGCATATATGATGGAAATAATCGACTTTAGCCGATACTCACGTTTTTTGGCTGCAAAACAGGGGCCTAAACATGGCTCCGTGGCCGAAAATAGCTAAAATTTCGCGTTTTTCGCGGTTCTACTCAGATTTCAACCTGGGCCCAAAGGCGGCAGTTAATGAGCTTCGAATATGGTGTCTGGGACACCTAGACACGTATCATACTTGAATATGATCAACCGTCGCCTTTGGGCCCAACCTCAAAATCGAACTTTTCCAACTTTTTACCACGAAATAGCTGAAAATCCATGTTTTCCGCGGTTCTACCTCAGATTTCGACCTGGGCCCAAAGGCGACGGGTGATGAGCTTCAAATATGGTGTCTAGGACACGTAGATACGTATCATACTTGAATATGATCAACCGTCGCCTTTGGGCCCAACCTCAAAATCGAACTTTTCCAACTCTTTACCCCGAAATAGCTGAAAATCCATGTTTTCCGCGGTTCTACCTCAGATTTCGACCTGGGCCCAAAGGCGACGGGTGATGAGCTTCGAATATGGTGCCTGGGACACCTAGACACGTAACATACTAGGACATGATCAACCGTCGCCTTTGGGCCCAACCTCAAAATCGAACTTTTCCAACTTTTTAGTCCGAAATAGTTGAAAAGTACTGTTTGTGCAACGTTCTATTCAAGTTCTGGACTGAACCCAGAACTTGCCTTCGAATACAGAGAATGGATTCATATCCTCCTGCTATATTGTCTGTTACAAGTCACTTGAATGACTGCGAAAACTGAGTTTTTACAATTTCACGTATAGGTTAATTTGTCAGCTCCAGATTCCTGAATCTCTTGCTTGAGCTCTCCAGTGCTTGGTAATGTTACCTTTATGAAAAGCTCACTGTAATTAAACAGCATACAGGTTTGTTTTTGATGACTATCTCAGGTGAGAGATACTGATTATTGGAACTTCACGGTTAGGTTATCACGCGGTAGAACCGCGGATTACATGGATTTTCAGCTATTTCGGGGTAAAAAGTTGGAAAAGTTCGATTTTGAGGTTGGGCCCAAAGGCGACGGTTGATCATATTCAAGTATGTTACGTATCTACGTGTCCCAGACACCATATTCGAAGCTCATCACCCGTCGCCTTTGGGCCCAGGTCGAAATCTGAGGTAGAACCGCAAAAAACGCGAAATTTCAGCTATTTTCGGCCTCGGAGCCATGTTTAGGCCCCTGTTTTGCAGCCAAAAAACGTGAGTATCGGCGAAACTCGATTATTTCCATCATATATGCACCGTCAAATGCCAAATATCCAAAAATTATCCAATTCCCCGGAGGGGCCGATTTCGGCCCAAATCGCAACCCCTCCTTTCCTTTCTGCCATAAGGCTCCATGGAATTATGAAACTTTAAACACGTATTTCTTGAAATAGCAAAGACTGCACTTTTGCACCTTATCCAGGGTTGCCACCGAATCTAGAAAACGAAATTCTCTGCTTGTTTTCCCTGACTTTTGGTGAAACTCCCTGAAAACTGAAGATATGCCAATAATGGTTAAAAAGACGTAAGTCGAAATAGTTTCCATGCAAAATTTGTTGTTCGAAATGCCAAACGCATTCTAGAAAGGAAATAAAGGTGACTTTAGCAATTTTTTCCTGACGTTTTCAGGTTTTCCTTGACATTTCCCGGTTTCCAGGTTTTCCCTGACAATTCCCGGTTTCCAGGTTTTCCCTGACATTTCCCGGTTTTCCCTGACTGTGGCAGTCCCACTTGTTCTCCAAGCCCCTCAGTCGTTGTGAGGACATTTGCACTGCAAATTTTATAAACTTCCGATTGTTTTTTAAAGGAAGAAACATAAATTGAATATTTTAAAGGAGCTTTCAATTATACAGTGTCCTTTTTTACTCAGCTGGCGATATTACCAAAACGTCTGCACCTGGAGTTACAGTTATGTTTGGTGGGACTGGGGCCGGTGGGAGCGAGAGATCGACTGGATGGCACTCAACGGGATTAACATGGCATTGGCATTTAATGGTCAAGAGGCCGTGTGGAACAGAGTCTACAAGAAATTCAATTTGAAAGAAGCGGATATTGATAAACACTTCACTGGCCCTGCATTTTTGGCTTGGTACTTTTTTCATTCACGTTATATAAAATAATGTTGTTAAGCTGCATTTTTTTTTAGTACTTGGCACTTTCTATAGGTTTGTAGAGAACTCGCACTCTTGGTGAAAATTTAAAAAAGTTTGAATACTCANGGTATAAATACGAGCTCTGTAACTGCATTTCTCCGAAATTTATGGATGTTTGAAGGTTACGACTTTGAAAAATGGCAACGCTGTTTCCCTGGGGTTCCTGCAAAAACGGAGCTAGGGATGAGCCTCTCTCAACTAGTACTATCAGCCCACAAAGTTTCGTACATTCCGGGCTGGGTACATTTTTCGCCTATATGAATAACCCTCTTTAAAAAAGTTTGAATACTCAGAAGGATGATACTTCTAGACGGGATTGGTTCAGGAATGATTGAGTGCTTCCGATCACGGAAGTTGAAATCGATGGTCTATTTGACATCAATGTTTCTTTTCGTGGCCGTTTTGGAGAGAAACCTCGCATTCGATGCAGCTATCGATTTCTGTGTCGAATGCAAGTTTCTTTCCAAAACAGATCGAGCTATAAATTCTCTGAATTTTGCCACATTCATGGTTTCGAATCCGGCCTAAAACACCCCTCGCATAAAATCTCCGGAGATCTTTTAATTTAAGTTTAAGCAACTAAGACTTGAAATATTGAGCATTTTTTTTAAAACTTCTACTTTTGTTGTACAATTTATGTAATTTATGAAATGTTTTCCTGCTTAAATTTTTAGATTATTCCCTGGTTCAACATTTGCCGAACTTCCGAAATGGAATAATTTTGCTGATGACTATTGCTGGTGCGTATTTATTTTTGGTAAACTTAAGCTTGATTACATCTAGTGCTACTGCGCCGTTATAAATCATCCTAATCTAAAATATGTGAAAATAATTGAAAAAAGAAAAAAAATATACGTTGGAGTTACAGTGATGCTAACTAATACTTTCAGTTACGATTGTAATGTAGGAACAGTTTTAAAGGTAAGTTTTCATTTTCAAAACATTGTATAGTTTTTCTTTGAAACGGTGGTATGCTTTTTAAGAAGGTTATAGGAAATGCCAGTTACGGACAAATAGCGCTCTTCTTCTCTGTGATCGGCCTAAACGCAGCTCTACTGTGGCCTCTTTGCCTGGCGCTTTACTTCACTGGCGTCGAAGTAATCCACTGGGATCAAATACCGTGGCCTGCGTTACTTTCCGCAAGCATACTATCTCTTGGTGAGTGCACGAGAATATATTTGTAGAAATAACTTCTGAAGTTTCACTTTTGAAAAATCTAAAGCAAACAAAGCCATTCCAAATAAATTTACGCACTCTTAATGTGACAGAGGAACATCTGGACCGCGTTAAACAGAAAGGAACCAAGCTACATCAGCTATTGCCAAATTTAATTGGGCAATTTAATTTTTTACATGAAAACGGTTGTGTGGATTTTCGAGCAAATTTCAGTGAAAATTCTCCGTGGTGCGAAGCAAATTCCTTAAAATTTTCAAAGAAATCCGAACAACCGTTCTCTCGTAAAAAATCTAATTGCCCAGTTAAACTTGGCAATCGCTGATGTGGCTTATCTGTCTTCAGTCCAGCGTTGGAGGTAAAAATACAATTATAAAAGATTACGACTCTTTTGTCGCATTCAAAATGTGCGTAAAGTCATTATTTTGACGTGTGCTCTACCACGGTTATGTAGTCTCACAAAAGTGAGCCTTCACTGTACTTTACTTTGAGGCATTGTTCCATCCATTTGATTTAGATGATTGAGTTAGTTAGGTATAACTAACATAAGCTCTGAATTAAAATGAATGCACTCACAAGATGACAAGTTTGACAAATGCTTAGATTGATAACAAATATGAGTGTAGCTACCGACAGAGGGGAGGAGTGGATGGAAAGGGACTATGTATTTTTTACTGAAGTCATG
>NW_017562455.1:3569609-3589684 GCF_001854935.1 Bemisia tabaci | reverse complement strand
GAAGCAAAATGTTGTATTGAAAGTAGGCAACCGCACATGTCCCATGCCGCATCCGTTCCCCGCGGAAGGGACTCACTCCGTTTACTACTTTTAAGGTAACTGGTTTCTTCTTTTGATGTAGCGTGTTTTCTTTCATCAAACAAGCTGTTGGGTTATTAAAAGGCAACAGCGACTAGCTAATTGTATCATGCTCCACTGAAGGTGTTCACCCCGTTTACTAATTTCAAGGAAACAGGTTTCTTCTTTCGACACAACGTGTTTTTTGTTACCAAGCGAGCTGTTGGGTTAAAATAAGGCAACAGCATCTGGCTTATTGCATCCTCCCCCGCTGAGGGTATTTGCCCCGTTTACTAATTTTGAGGAAACCGGTTTTTTCTTTCAACGCAACGTGTTTCACTGTACCAAGCAAGCTGTTGAATTGAAAAAAATCAACGGGTGTATTGCTAATTGCATCCGGTCGCCTCGAAAGGAGTTAGCCCCGTTTCCTAATTTTAAGAAAACTGGTATTTTCTTTTGACGCAACGCATTTTACTTTATCAAGCAAGCTGTTGACTTAAAAAGAGGCAACGGCCGGACTTGGAAGGCGTTCACGCCGTTTACTAGTTTTGAAGAAACTGGTTTCTTCATTCAAGCAAAAGTTGGCTTATTTTAAAACAACGTTTATTTTACTTAAGAAAACACGATTCGCTTGTTTCAAGCGAATCATGTTGTCTTACATCAAGAAAACCGTTAGTTTCTTCCAAGTCAAACCCGTTTTGAAATAAGTAAAAAATCCAAGTAGACGCGTTTACTTAAATTCAGGAAATCTTTTTTTTTCCGTGTAGGTTTTATTGAAGAAATGGCAGAGGGTGGTTCGGGTGTGTATGCAGAAGGCAGATATAAGGGCTTAATTTAATTTTTTAACAGTAATGCGATGTATTTTAGTACTAAGTATGCAGTTTGTATATATGCTTGTCGCAATAAATTGACTTGTTTAATTATAAAAGAAATAAATGAATAAATAATTATAATAGAAAAAATAAAACCATTTTTTTAAAAAAATATCTACATTAGAAGGGGTTTTACGAAAAAAAAACGAAAAAACCTTGTGTTAAGCTATAGATGTAAATTATGACTGGGGAGCTGGAGAAAAGGCCGTTTTCTCCAGTTTCTCGAGTTTGAGACCGTTTTTCGTGTAGACAGTCCAAGCTGAGAGAGAGTGTCAAGTATCGAATCCTATAGAATTTTTCGCGTTCTTTCTGAATTTGTTATTTTTTTGTTGTATTACAAACAAAAAATGCTCCCCAAGCCCCCCAAAAAACCCCTCCCTCCACAAAAAACCCCCAAAACCCCCGAAAAATCGTGAAAAATTCTCTGAATGGCCCATTTAACATGATTTTTCACCATTTTCACTCGTTCCAATCGAAATTACGCAAGAAATTACCCAGATACAGGTATCCCATGAATGGCGAATATTCCCGGAGAGTTAGAGAATTTTCATATTTTATTCAAGGATGATTCCATTCAACAAAAGTCTATTTTTAACTATGAGCACAATTTTTCCACACCGTAACTTTCGGCGTAATTCATGTACTGGTATGTAACTTTAATCTGCTGAATTTTGGTGATGTGGCAAAATTGTGCTGGGTGTAAATGAGGACTAATAATCGTGGAAAATGCAGTTTTTTCGGTTTTCTCAAATTTAGAGCTGTTTTTCGTGTTGAAAGTTTAAGCTGAGAAAATGTCTAACCAATGATTTCTAACGGATTTTTTCACGCTCTTTTTGAATCTGCGATCGTTTTTGTTGTACAATTATCCGTTTTCTAGTTACAGGTGAAAAATTTCCAAAAAACCCCCAAATAAATCGTTGAAAATGTCTAGAATGACCCACTGAAAGTGGGTTTGGACAATTTTCGCCTGTTTCATTGAAAAGTACGCAAAGAATTACATATATGAACCTCCCGTATTCATGAAACAAAGCTTTTTTGGGCTCGTCATAAAATTAAAACCATTTTTCAGCCGAAAATTGAGTCTGCTCTTTTGGCAGAAAAACGATGCACAATCGCAAAAACATTTTGCGCCAGAATGCACCTACCCTAGGGTACTTAAAATATGGGTTCAGATGATTTTTTGAAGTGGGGCCAAAATTGGCCCTTATCGATACCCCTCCTTTCGAAAATTCTCTTAGAATATGTAAAATATCATTGTCACTTAATGACTTGCTGTCTGATTCATTAACTGATTCTAATCAACATGATACAGAAAATAAACCCACTGAAATTATGCTTGAGAAAATTGGTAGCCAAAATTCGCCAGAAGCTGATCATGATAAATTTAATTCAGGAAACAGTCCGATCAAATCATCAATAAAAAACCAAAAAGAACAACCCTGGCCAGTATATCATAGTTGCTCTAAAACTGACTCATCAAGTCCCAATTGGCGAATCCGAACAAACAATACTGCCAATCAATTTAAAGTATTTCCTTGTGAAAATTGTGAGCAAGAAAATCATAAAATTAGATGTCCTGCCTTTAGCATTATCTGTTACAATTGTAATTAACCTAATCATTTTTCAGCATTTTGGAAAGTAAAAAATTTCAAGCACGTTACACTCAAATCAACTAATGTAAAGCATACTGATTCATTCTTTCCTCACAATATCAAGCACTTGAATCATAGAATCAATTACAGAGATTCTATCGGGTCAAAATTCAAACATAAATTCCACAAATGTTCTAAAGAACCGTCCTGTTATGTATCCGCAGCGACCAAAGACTCTGATCATGGGAACGTTTTTAATCAAATTCATGTCGTTCCCACCAACTTAACACTAAGTTGCTTTTTCATAGTGATATTTCAATGATAAAGAGCCTTACGTATTTCATTTCAAAAAATAATTTGCAAGAAAGAGGTGAGAACAACTACGAGGATCGTCCAGAGATGAGTTTACCTGTTCAATATCTCCTAAACGGAGATGGGTACTTCGAGAAAATCTGTATTAAACTTTAAAAAGGCCACCACTCTGGACTCTCTAAATCACCATAGATTTTTAAATTTGGCTTGATAGAACTCTAGAAAATTGGGTTTTTCTGAATCCACCTCCTCTCCGCACAGGTCCAAAATTTTACAGAGCCTCATTCGCAAATGAGCCATGGTGTCTATTGCTCATGGCAAAAAAGTGGCTTAGGGGTGGTTGAAACACATGTAAAAAATAAGCAAGGACATTTTCCCGTATTTTGAAGTAAACACGGCTAATCCTGCTAATTCCTTGTTGGAAAATGTCCTTACGTATGTTTTACATGTATTTCAACCACCTTTAAGCCACTTTCTTGCCATGAACGATGGACAGGACGGCTCACTTGCGAATGAAGCTCCGTAAAATTTTGCGGAGAGGAGGAATTTCACCTCCTCTCCGTGCGGAGAGGAGGCAAGTTCAGAAAATCCCACTTTTCTAGAGTTCTATCGAGCCAAATTTGAAAATCGACAGCGTATTAGAGAACCAGGGTAGTGACTTTTCAAAGCTTATTACAGATTTTCTCTACCTATCTTCGTTTAGGAAATATTAAACAGGTAAACTTACTTTCTGGACGACTCTTATTATCCGCCATTAGAAACCATATAGGTAGGTAATCGAAATTGAGAAGGGAACTCACAAAGTAGTTAGCTACTTACCTTTCATTTTCAGGATTTTTAATAACATCCATTTATATTCTGAGTCAGGGCATGCATCTTCACAAAATTTGTGTGTAGTTCCGTGTCGAAGAATATAACTTAAAGCTGACTTTCTGGTAAAACGCTCAGCATAGTGAGCCATTTACCAAAAAAAAAAAAAATCAGGTTCAAAGTGAATCGAAGTCTTGTGGAGGATGTGATTACATAGAAAATGAGTGGATGAGGAATGGAGATTAAATCACTGATGTTATATCTCGCATTGAGACAAACTATCAAAGAATGGCACACACTAGCAATTCACAATATACCTGTTAATAATTATGGAACACTGAACAGCTTAATAAGTTTACGGTCCCAGAATAGAAAATTGTCGAAGGCTATTTAGTCTTGGGTGGCTTCCTAAGGGTAAACAAGTGATACATGTAATATATTGTGGATATTTCTTTAAAGAGAGCCATTAAGGGAAGGACATTTGATTACTAATTCTATTTAGATTGCTTTAAATGAGAAGTAGGAAGTTTTCTCCGAAACGTTTAGGTACTTCCCGAAACAAAGCACAAGGCTTCGCATCATGAAGCTTCGGCATGGTCAGTAACAGTGTCAGGATTCAACCGGCCGATCTGTTGTTGTTTCTGAAGTTTAACCAAAAACTATTGCAAAAACATACGCACTCAAAATTTTTAAGAAGAATTATTCCCAAATTCACTTCACTACCATGGAAACTCAGTATCTCAGTGTACTGAAATGACGGAGTAAACTAGCACAAATTTGGTTAATATTTTCGGATTTAATTTCCAACGTTCCAAGGAGATTGCAGGTCGAGATATTTATAAAGCAGGGTTAGATATTTTAGTTGAACGAATAACGGTTCAGAAAATTTGCCAAAAACTAGAGAAATGTTTGTCAAAAGGTGAAATTGATGGCAGCCAGTTGGTTGTTTTGATTAGCCTTGATATTCGAACGCTTAGAGGTCCCGCTGACGGCGCACTATGGTCCACAGACCCTATTTAACGGAACTTTATTCAAATTTTGAAGGTGGAAAAAATTAAAGTTTGGCACTACAGTTTTATCATACATACTCTCATGGATCGTCACCTAAGTTTTCATCGACTAATAATGATTTACAAGATTGTGACGGACCCTAACAACAGAGCGCGCTACAGGTCTTCATGAGCTGATTATGGGCCGTATTCGGTGGTGCGTTACGAGGTGTTTATTTTACCGAGTTATGCCTCATCTATGTAAATTTTTGTGCAACAAAGTTCCACCTGGTGACAAGTGGCTTTCTTTTCACCTAGCTTCATTAATTTTGAACTGAAATTTGTATGCTTTTGAACGCTGCAAACATACGCCAAAAAATTATAGAAATCGGTGAAATTCGTAATTTTTAGGAAGCTCTAATTTTTTTTTAATTCTAGTTCATGCTTTGCGGATTAAAAAATCTTGTTCCACATATCCTTAAGTTTAAAATGAGGCCAATTTAAATGTCGCGTTTTGTCGCCTAACGGTCGAAATGAATTTTTTTTCGGAGTGCACCTCCGTGCATCAAAATGTGGAATATTCCATGCATTTTTGGCGTTTTTGCAACTGTTAAATTTTTTATAGGTACAAAATAAAAGTATTCCGATATATTTTGATATACTGAGTCCAAAAATGACCTTGGTTTTTTCTTATCACCTCTCACTTTTCCGAAAAAGCGACTTTTTCCCGGTAAAATGAGCAAATTTGACGTATTTTTGCCATAATTGCAATTCATGTTGATGAATTATACCCATTGACGTATAATACAATGTAGACCGCGCATTAGGAGATTTCGGCGAGACTAGGCTCCCTTCAAGCGAGACGATAGGCAACCCAGCAATACTCAGCAAGTGTACCGGCGAGACAATGGTGGAATTCGTGGAAATGCCAGTCTTGCCAGTGCATGCCGTTGTCTGATACGGGTACACTTAGCTCGTGTATCCGGCGGTATCAAATAGGCTGAAGGCGCGTCTTTGCCCTGATGTACCCCCCTATCTGTCTTACCTTCCCTGCCTAAAGTCGGGCCAAATGCGCGGTCTAGATTGTATTATACGTCAATGATTATACCGGACCCGCGGTAAAGAGATTCTGTTATATATATTAAGCTGCTAAATCTTAATATGACCTAGGTTTTTTTTATCACCCTCCAGTTCTCCGATAATGCCGATTTTCCCGGGCCTTTTGGGTAAAACCTTTTCCGGACTCTAAGTGTGTTAAAAATACATTTTAAGAATTATTTCAATGTGTGATATATCAATTCTTATGTATTTTGACTTGCTAAACCCGAATATGACCTTAGGTTTTTCCTATCACCCCTCATTATCCCGGAAAATTCAATTTTTATCGGAGAACGAGCTTCCCCGAGTAAAATCGGCTTTTCCGAAAAATTGAAGGGTGATGGACACATACGAAGGTCATATTCGGATTTACTGCCTAAATGTACATAAGAATCACCTGATCTCGACCGAGAGATATTTTTGTTGTTATTTTTATACATGTCCAAATAGGGTGGAGAAAATCTTCAATCTTAAAAGCGCCAGAAATTACATTTACCTAAAGCTAAGTTTCTCGGTCAGGATGGTGATATTTTGTTTAACTAAGATGTAAAATGAAATCAGCGACCCAAAAATCATAAGATCCAACACCTTTTATGACGGTGCAGTGCATTTTCGAATAAAGTTCCGTTAAATCCAGTCTGTGGACCATAGTGCGGCGCCCGGTCGAATGTGTGGCAATGAGCCAGGGGGTAATTCCGGCGCCATATTGAATTGCCGCTAAAGCGCGAGCAAACGCGGCATTTTAAAATTTCGAACTTCAAAAGTCGTTTTCGGAGGGAAAAACGGCTCGGAAAAATCTGCAAAAATCACTGCGTGATCAGGAGACACTGTATTTTCTGAAAATGCAAGAATTAGAAACAGGTTAACAAGCTCATTGTGGAAGGAACCCCTTATAGAAAACTAAAGGGCACGGATCTCCTTCCTTCAGTGACAGACCTGATTCCACACAGTGGTGTATCCTCATATCTTTGCGGCTTACCTACGCTCACACGGAATCAATTCGTATCACTGGAGGAGCTGTTGAGAAAACATAGTTGACGAAATACCCTGAAATTCACCCACAAAGTGAAAATCCAAGTATTTGGACAACTACACCTGTCGAAATAGAGTGGGAGAGCGAAAATTAGCGAACTGAAATATAAATACTAAATGATTAAATACTAACAGGGAAATGAAGAAAGACTGAGAAATACGTTTCATTCAAAGACATATTTTAATAATTACATATCTTCAGTGCAGAAGGCACAAAAGAAAAATATAACAAAATATATAAAAAACAAAAGAAAACATGGACAAAAAATAAGAGAAGGAACTACCTACGTCACCAAAACAATGTGAAAAGTGATTAAGGTACAATCTTTCCCAGAATCCAGGGTGGAAAAGCTCATGGCTAAGGCTATTGCAAGAACTCAGAAATATTCGGTCAAAGAGCAGAGAGGACCACTGGCCACTGACCGAGGCTTCAGCGACGGTTGTCCCTCAAGATTTAAAGTTGGAGGTTGAATATCGAATGAATCTTGAATTCGAAAATCATCCACAGAGCGAAGCTCGGTATTGCGAAAAAGCAATTACTGATTATCAACTAATAGCTAATAAAAAGTAATGCGTTTGAGAAGATGTGAGAAAAAGATTGATCTTTACCTAGGTACATGTGAAAATTTGGAATAGAGATAAAATTGAATAAAGGGGTTTTTATTTTAAAATTGTCAACGTCGCACATGTCCTCGATATGTTTTAGTTAAGGAAAAAGAAAGAAAGGAGGAGAGAAAGAAAGAAAAAAGAATCCTCCTTCCCCAATGGAGACAGAAGAGACAATTGTCGTTCTGAAAAATATCAGATCTAAAAAATATAATAGGTAGTTAAGGTGGATACGTAGCTCTTCAATAATTAAGAATGTTACAGAAAGGAAACTTTAGACTCTCCGAATATGACTTTAGAAGGCGCATAAGTACCAAAAAATCGGCAATATTGCTGCAATATTTCGTGTAAGGCGGGTTACTATTATTCCAAGTGTATTTAACTTTTCAGAACCTCTTGATTTTCTTACTACATTTGCACTCTAATCCATATCTTTACTGGGTTATTTTACCTAACACGTTCAATCTTTGCAGCTCTAGCGTGCGTTATTTATTACTATTGAACGTAGTTCAATACACCAACTAGTGCAAATTTTTACCACCATAACAAATCATTCGTTTACTTTGTTTGGTTTTAATTTTTTTCTCCTACTCAAAAATACAATTTTAACACCTTAAGTGCGAAATTTCATAGTTTCTTTAAATATTCTTGCACATACACAGAAAAATGATGACATTTAGTAAATTTTAAAAAAGAGGTGTCAACAATTTTTTTGGTAACTGGAAAAATAATGATCATAATAATTATAAAAACCGTAAATAACAAACTAAATTAATCATTAAACAATTTTGGTTAGAATGGAAACCTATGCAAACCTCAAAATAGACATTTTTAATAATTGTAAAGGGTAAAAAAGGACCGGGACTAATATAGAATCAGGAGATAAAATATTTGGAAAATAATTAAGAACATGGTGTATTGCAGGAAAGGAAATTAAACGATGTAAAACTTTATCAGGAAGTAACAACTCTGTGTTTTTTATCATTGTAACTTTGTAAAACGCCGACTCGGCAGAATGCACCAAACAACTTTTAGAAAAGCATTAAAATTCGTAATTAATGCCACAAAATCAGTATTGTAGGACAGCTGTAAAAATTATCAAATCGGGTAGTTGTATTGACGAGAGCGGTAACACTTTCACCTACAGCAGCGGGAACTTTTAACTACGTGCTTGTGGTAAAAAAGACTCGCAAACGCAGTGGTGAATGTGGCAACTACAGACGTATCCTGTACGTGACTTAAAATATCTCCCTCCATTACTTTGGTTGCTATTCCCTCATAGGAGAAGATAAAATTGCCTCCTTATATGCAGCCACGCAGATGCTTTCCGTAACGACAACTCTGATAATTGCTACTATATTCCAATTTACCAGCATTAAATAGTTACTAGAGCAAAACAGTAATCTCCGTGTAGTATACATTTTACATTATTCCAAAAATATAAATTCAAACCACATAACTATACTTAAGTAGGTCTTTTTCCTTCCACGAAAAGGACAATAAAAACATAGATTTTCATAACTTGATGCAACTTTTGCATTGTACATGATATACATACATACACACACACATACACCCCCTCAAACACTTCATTTCCAAAATAATATTACGTTCATTTCACTTTACAGGCTTAGTCAACTTACAAATAACATGATATCAAATCGCAGATCCACAAAATTAAAACATTTTCAATTAATTATAAATCTTAAAACATTCCAATAGGTAATATAAAATAAATAAATAAATAAATCAAACACATAATCATGGCAGGAATACAAACGGTACCAGGGTACTGTACCACTCCAGGCTCCCAGCTCCACGGAAAATTTTTTTTCCATACTTTTTTTGAAGTTTTTTCCCCTCTGCAGATGGTCTAGTAAAATATTTTGGTGACCTTCAAGTCATAGCCATTATAAGGATTGCACAATCCTATGATTAGCATTTTAGAGGTCATAATGCATGGGGTCCTGGGGCCTTTAAAGTTAAGAATGTAGAGCTCCTAATGGAAACCTGACACTAAAATTCTTATGGAAAATTTCAACTTAAAAATTATCCGCGGCGGAAGGCTGCTCAAACCACCGATCCACGGCAGATGGTGTTTGCCAACTGCGCGCTTACCTTGTGTAGGTATGAGCAGCTTTCCGTCGAGGATAGCTCTTAAGGCTGCTCAAGCCTAGTATACTCACTGCGGGCAGCACATGTTTCCGCAACCCTATGAGTCACGGAAGGCTTAATGAGCTTGTTAACCTGTTTCTAATTTTTGACTTTTCAGAAACTACATTGTCTCCTGATCACGCAGTCATTTTTGCAGTTTTTTCCGAGCCGTTTTTCCCTCTGAAAACGACTTTTGAAGTTCGAAATTTTAAAATGCCGCGTTTGCCCGCGCTTTAGAGGCAATTCAATATGGCGCCGGAATTACCCCCTGGCTTTTTGCCACACATTCGACCTGGCGCCGTCAGCGGGACCTCTACGCGTTCGAATATCGAGGCACAGAATATATAGGCTTCACCAACAGAAGGTTCACTCCCGTTTACTCCAATGTATCGCGTTTTGCACTTTCCAGCGGCTCTGCAACGTTGCTTTACGAATGCGTTCAGGTAGAAAATGGGGGTAGGAAGGAGCGCGTTTCGTCAAACAAACCGACAGCGTTGAAGGTCGTCCGAGCTCCGTACTACAGGCAAAATGTAGACAATGCTTTCTAGGTGTGTTCTTCTCCTTCGACCGTGATACGCTGGGGAGTCGAGTGTTCAGCAGAAATTCAGTCCTGAGCTCCGAAGGTAGGACATATGCTGCAATCACACGCTGAATGTGGGAGCTGAATGTGGCTTGAATGTGGAAGTCATCGGCCCGATGCCTGAATTTTTCGCGTGACGCGCAAAATTCAGCAACCATCGGACCAATTTTGAATTTGTCTGAACTATTCGAGTAGATTTGATACAAATCTGGATGAAAATAACTCGAATTTGCTAAATTTCAGCCGTTGGGCGATGACTGTTGACTTCCACATTCAGGTGCTAAATTCAGCGTCTGATTGCGGCATTACAAAAAATCCTGCCGAATTTCCATCGCAAACTGTCTGGTGCGCAGTCGGGAGCATCGATGTTCCCTTTCTGCAGACGCTCAGCACTCCGCACCCGGAGAAGGATTTTCTGCCAGTCCCAATCCTCACCTTTAGGGCAGAGATTCAGCCCCTGAGCTCTGAAGGTAGGACTGACAAAAAATCCTGCGGGCCAAGACGGAATCTTTTAAAGTGAAACGTCCCTTTATGTAAAAGAAAAATCTGCACTATTGCTATTCTTTTATTTATAGAATACGGAATTCAAAATAAAACGACCGTAAGGAATACTAAAAATACTAATAGGAAATGTCAAAATTACTCTTTGGGGTCGTCCATAAATTACGTGAGGCAACTTTTCCGATTTTCATGACTCCCCCCCTCCCCCTCTTCTATCGTTTAAATGCATAATTTAATGAAAAATGGTGTTGAAAAAATCGGTATTGTTTTAAACATTACTAATCGTTGGTAGGAGATCTTAAGGAATAACAGTTTTATTGAAAAAATAATAGTTTTTAAATTCAAAAAGTTCAGAAAAATTACGTACAGTTTAACCAAAAAACATTAAACGTCTAAAAAACGAAATTTGGACTAGTAAGTCTTTAAATTAACGGAATTTTGAAGAAACAAAATCTTAGCGTTTGGCTTACGTAAGGCACCTGCTCTGGACACCCCCCCCCCCCCCCGTAAGTGTCTTACGTAATTTGTGAACGGCCCCTTTGTAAAGGTTTACGCTTCTATGTTTATTATACTGCCCACTAATCTTACATTTATTAAGTACCTACTGTCTTCGGAGTCTGCTTTTTCCTCTAAAAAAAAGAAGATTATTGGACGGTCCACGTAAGATTAGGGCCCTACACCCTAGGGCCAGACGTTTCTCTGCAAGAGGAGCCCTTTTCAATTACGTGCACAAAAATGCACGCCTCGCTCTTATTTTATGGGAAAAAGTATTTCTTTATGGCCACTCGCGGCATTTATGATTCAATGTGAAGTATGTTGACGGCAAAAAATAACAGTGCCAACGGGACGCAAACAGGAAACCTTCCGCCCCATGGGCGAGCGCTATGCCACCAAGCCTCGGCAAATTCTATTCTCGACTGGAAAAATTGCAAATACATGAGGGCAATGGGCCTGTTGCAAGGTGTGAGGATTTGCAAATTGATGCCGGATTCTCATGGCAAGTTTCACGAAAAGAACGATGGCGCTACTAAAAAACCTTGAAATGACCTCTCAAACTCAAAAAAAGCTGTTTTTGGAACCGACCCATTTAAAACGGTCGTTTTCACGCGGTAACGGGTCCGCCATACTTGTGACGTGAAATGGTTCGACAGACCTGGTTTCTTCATCACTTACAATGTATTTTCCCGTAAGGAAATGACAGCCGCTTTTCAAATGCAAATATCGAGTCAATATGGGTTTATAAAAAGCCGCAGCTAAAAATCTTACGATCAGCGATCTTTTTCCTCACTTTCATTTAAACCTTTCAATCACAAAGGAATGTGGCATGGAGCGTTTTATGAAGACCGTAAAATTTTCTATAGTTTCATTACAAAAAACAAAAATCTCTATAAAAAGGCCTCCCTCTTCGCCTTCTGAGATTATATTAACAGTAGGAGGTGACGATAAGAATAGCAATAATTTCCTCCACCTCATCAGCCATGATTACTAATTCATTACTTATTGGGTTAGAAATAACACACTGCACATAACCTACAATATTCACGTGCACGTCCAGAATTTTAAAACAACCAAACAAGGTAAGTCGCTGTTGTCAGGGTTGTATAAATATGTTCACCACCCTACTTGAACTCTTGTGAAAAATTTGAATTGGGCCTTCAGCAAGGCAACAATGCTAACCTCAGCCGATTTCAGCGTGTATCTCTGGTGTATAACTGCTGTTTAAAGTGACTCTAAGGTTCACTAGAGTCCCTTTATACCCAGAGTTAAGACAACTCACTTTTGGTTGGGCCAGGGTTGGGCTGAAAGTGGCCTAAAAAAAATCCAATTCTGATTGGTTCTCGCTCATGGAGGCCGAAACGAGTGCACCAAGATGGCGGTACCTCGAATGTGAACAAGAATAATGAAAATATTACCTAATTGTGGTTTATCAAGAGTAAATTGTTATTTCCATCGGTCCAAAATGAAAATAGATTAAGAAATTATTCACAAACCAATCCCATTTTCTTTTTAATTGATCAATTTGTTGATGTTGTTGTTTTTGTGTGACAGACATCGCAGGATTCCTGATCCTTATTCCTCAATATCGTTCGTTTGGGTGCACTCGTTTCGGCCTCCATGGCCAGCCAAGGCCGGCTGCCAGTCAGCTGATAATCGAGTTGTCTTAACTCTGGGTATAAAGGGACTCTAAGGTTCACCGCTCAACAACGCATCGGTGATTCCTAAATTAAGCCAATATTAAGGTCCACTTTAACCGTGTATGTACAAGGAAGATTTACACAGTTAAGTATGGACAAGTTGAAAATTTCCCATAAGCCTCAGTACATGTCACATGACTACGTGACGTAGGTTAAAGGGCCCGTTTTTTAATTAAATTACAATCAAATTAACATTCAAACGTTTGTGCGTTTAAACGTTAAAATTAATATCGCATCATCAAAATCGTGCAAAAAATCCCACAAAATTTTGACAAACGATAAACCGAACATAAAAAATCAAAATAATCAAAACATACAAAATGGCGGAAGTTAAGGGGCCTCTGGAGAGCCAGTAGCTATGTTTATGCGAGCCTCTAAACCTAACTTCAATCGAAACCTGAGTGAAACCAAGGTTCAAATCACGGAATAAACGATGCGGAACTAACGAAATGTAGGTTTCCGAAATTTGCGTTTGAAACCTTATTTTACACTAAAGACTAGGTTTTCGCATTCCACATAAACGAACCGGAGGTTGAAATTCGACTTCAAATGCGATTTCCAGGTGGGCGATCGGCAATATGGCGGATTTGTTATCATAACGTTCGTAAACAACTGGTGCTTCTCCCACGATTTTGCTGTAATTTAGCCATTATTCAACATTTTTTTGAAACGTTGGGAAATCCGGAAATAACTTCCAAAACTGTGTTAGTTATATGTGTGTGTCCCTATCACTTGTGTATCTAAAGGCTTGTTTCTCAGTTGAAATCGCCGTGTTTTCGGTGTTGGGGTTAACATTGCACACGATTTTTACAGTATTCGTGTTAGTCAAAATATACTCATAAGTGTTCTTCTAATGATACATTTTCTTCGGTCATACATAGATTCTTTCACTTGCAACCATTGGGTATTCAAACAATCTTCACATTGGACGGGCATTATGCTGCTAGAACATCTGATACTGTCGCGGCCCCCAGCCAGAGAGAGAACTCGGAGGACCAGGCCAATCTACCGAAGGGATTGAGATTTGTGGGCGCTCTCAGAGTCGCGATGACGTCATAAGACAGTCGATGCGGGTTTCATCAGCGAGCGCCCGGGAGAAAAAAGAGAGAGAAAAAAAGGAAGTATCCACATCTGGCGTACTCAAAATGAGAGTGACAGAAAAGGGAGCATCCACATTTGGCGTGCTCAAAAAGAGAGAGAAAGAAAAAGGAGCATCCACATTTGGCGTGCTCAAAAAGAGAGAGAACGAGAGAAGAGCATCCACATTTGGCGTGCTCTAGAGTGAGAGAGAGCAGGAGGAAAGCATCCACATTTGGCGTGCTCTAGTGAGTCAGAACATCCACACATAGATGAACATCCACAATTGGCGTGTTCGAGAGGGAGAGAGGGAGAGGGGGAGGGGGGGAGCGAGAGAGAGAGAGAGAAAGACAGAATGAGAAATCAAAAAAGAAGAGAAATCTCTTGCATCCACATTTGGCGTGCAAGAGAGACAGAGAGAGTTAAAAAAGACGAGAAAAATTTTTAGAACATGAAGAGTAAAGCTAAAGACGACAAAATTTTTTCTTGCATCCACATTTGGCCTGCAAGAAAAAATAAAGAAAAAGAGATTTTCACCGGTCAGTAGAAAGAGATGAGGGAGAAGAGAGAAGATGACCTTTGCATCCACATTTGGCGTGCAAAAGGTGAAGAGAAACTTTATTTTAGTAGCGAAAGTACGTAAACGACGACGAGCATAAAAGATCAGAGCGAGCGCTCGGGGTGTCACCTGAAGCAGTCAGAATGACACTGAGGTCGGGACGCTGACTGTGAAATTAGTCCGCCGGCAGCTTGAAGAGCTTAATTACTGGTCTGCGCATGTCCTTATTTCTGATTCTGATTGTGGCCACGCGCGGAACGTTACCGGCTCCTGGGTGAAGCGCGGTCACACGGGCAAGAGCCCAGCTAAGCGGCGGCATGTTATCCTCTTTGACAATAACAATGTCCCCAATTTTGAGGGAATCAGTTTCCGCGGTCCATTTTTGACGAGCTTGCAGAGTTGTCAGATACTCCGCAGACCAGCGCTCCCAAAAATGTTGCGACATTCATGGATTGCTTGCTATTGAGAGAGGCGGTTACTTGGAGTGAGCGTCCAATTGTATTCTGGAAGACTTAACGAAGGCGCCCTAATAATAAAATGTGCAGGGGTTCGAGCGAAAATTTCTTCCGTATAGGTTAAAATGGGGCACAAAGGCCGAGAATTTAAAATTGCTTCTATTTTGCAGAGAAGAGTGGGGAATTGATCCATTGTCAAAGTTTCGTTACCAATCACGCGGTGCAAATTTAATTTAGGAGGTAATATAACCGGGAGTTTTGGGTCATAATCTAGGGTAGAGTGAGACAATCTACCCCCACCCTGAGAATACCCTGTGGGTCAAGAAAAGGGCTCAGAGAAGCAAAGTATTTTGCCGGTTTTTTCTCTTCGATCAGTTCAATTTCCGTTAAATCTGGTGGTCTGGCGGAGTTCACGAAAATTTTTACGTCTGGTTTTAATTCTTCATTATATGAAAACGTGTATGTCACTGGTGTCCTTTTTAGGCCTAAATTTTCCATTGAAGTTTCACCATATTTATCAAAATTGACTGATTCAGAGGGCAATGCGATTTCGGCCTCAGGCAATCATTTTAGTGCTTCTGGGTGGTTTTTTGCCCATTGCTTGGGGTAAAAATGACCTCGGCTATATAGGTGATGTGTTTCGTCCCTTAATCTGATGACTTCAGCGATTGATTTTGCACTTGGGAGGGAGTCATTAAGGTAGGTTTCTTCATTGATGACACGACATGCAGCTTCTGAAATATTATTATTTTCGTCAAGAACTAATCGTTTGAGAGTTCTGTTTGCCAAAAATGGAGCTGACGCTGTACTGTAAGTGACAGTTTTTCGAAAATTTTCATTATTTTCTGTCATGAGAAACGTAGTCTGCTTTTTCGGGACCTTTTCTGTGGGAACCTTTCCCATGAGCACCCAGCCATAAATACTTTGAAGAGCATGACCTAAATCATTAGTTATTTTCTTTTGACCTGAAACAATCCGTACAAAAACTTCCGAGCCCAAAAGCATGTCGATTTTGGCATTAGTATAATCAAAACTGGGATCTGCTAAGTCCAGCTTGCTCCAAAATTTTCTTACTTTGTCTGAAATCTTGACGCATGGCAGATTTTCCGTGATAACTAGGATCACGATAGTTCTTACCATTAATTTTGGTTCATCAGTTTGCCTAGGTTTCACTAAGCAATCTATAGCTTCTAGTGAGTTAACGTGACTTTCAGCTAAGCCTGAGATGCTGGTATTATCGGGAAGAAGTGGCAACCCGAGGCGTTTGGCGCAATCAGCGGAGACAAAAGATTACATAGCACCGGAATCAAGAATTACGCGCATGTGCTGATATTTTCCATTGATATCCTTCACTGCGATGATAGCAGTGCCAAGTAGAGCAGTATAATCTTGATGATCCGTTGATGTGGCTTGTAGATTCGTTAATATAATGCTTGATTTTTAATCGTCGAAATTTTCTTCAGAGGAAGAGTCATTTTGAGCTAAGGCAGGATTGGATGGGCTATTTTCGTTTGAGTGCAGGAGCGTATGGTGAATTTTTTGATTGCATTCTTTGCAGGCAAATTTACTCTTACATTCATCCTCATGCGTTCCTAAGCAGCGCTGGCAACGGTTCAGCGATTTAACGCGCTCAATTCTGACGTGAACAGGGTAACGTTTAAATTCGTCGCAGATATAAATCGAATGTGCAAATTTGCAAATTGGACAATCTCGATTCTTCGAATTTGAGATGAGAAAGACTTAAGTTTGTGGAAGCTGGGTCTTCGGTTTTTCATCCTTACTAGAAGTCTGTGTTAGTTCTGCGATTTTTGCTTGCTTGCGTAAAAAATCCATGAATTCCTTAAAAGTAGGGGCATCCGCGCCCTTAACCTCATTTTCAAAAAGTCTCCTTCCATGAAATGGTAACTTTTTCAAGCCGATGTTAAGCAATATAAAATCATCAAGCTTTTCGAACTTTAAGTTTTTCAAAGCTTCAACTGAGTCGTTCAATGAATGTATTAAATTATTCAGGAACGTTGTATTTGCAGTTTGCATAGGAGGGTAAGTCAGCATCGTGTCCAGGAGATCAGATCCTAAAGCCCTAATGTCTTGATAATGATCGACCAAATTTTTCCAAACGATAGCATAATTTGCTTCAGTTATTGGAACGTTCTTAACGTAACTTTCGGCGTGACCCTTAAGAACTGAACTTAAGTACTTACGTAAGTTGTTGCAATCCACTTAAGGATTTTTTATCATGAATTAATGACTTAAAATTTTCGTAAAAAACCTTCCATTGTTTTCGCGTGCCGTCGAAAGTTTTAAGATCGATTTTCGGAAGTCGGACTTCTGAACTGGCCTTAAGTTATTCGGCTGTTTCTGATGACTTTACTGCCTTCTTGCACCTTTGAACGGCTTGTGCAACAATATAATAAAGATCCTCGTACGCTTTGCATTTTTGCTTCTACGAATCTTAACATAACTTTTCATCGGCTTCAGATTTGGCGTCTTGCATAGAATATTCCCAAAACTTCTCTGCATACTTTTCGAAGTCTGCAAAATGTTCGTCAATTTTTGCTGTGCGAACCAAAAAGTCCTCAGCATTATTGGATTTTAAATCCTTTATTTCGTCGTGAAAACGCTGAATTCTATTGAAAAGTTTTTCGAGTTAAAGCTGAGTAGCTTTCAGAGATGACATCGTGATCAAAATGAGCAAATATGAAAATACCCCAAAAAAAAGAGAGAAATGAGACTTAAAAACTAGTCGCTAAGTACATATTAGTTATTTAAGAGCCTAATATTGATATTTCGGATCTGATAACTAAAAAGAAGATTCGGCTAGGAGGACCATGTCGCGGCCTCAGCCAGAGAGAGAACTCGGAGGACCAGGCCAATCTACCGAAGGGATTGAGATTTGTGGGCGCTCTCAGAGTCGCGATGACGTCATAAGACAGTCGATGCGGGTTTCGTCAGCGAGCGCCCGGGAGAAAAAAGAGAGAGAAAAAAAAGGAAGTATCCACATCTGGCGTACTCAAAATGAGAGAGAAAGAAAAGGGAGCATCCACATTTGGCGTGCTCAAAAAGAGAGTGACGGAAAAGGGAGCATCCAAATTTGGCGTGCTCAAAAAGAGAGAGAAAGAAAAGGGAGCATCCACATTTGGCGTGCTCAAAAAGAGAGAGATCGAGAGAAGAGCATCCACATTTGGCGTGCTCTAGAGTGAGAGAGAGCAAGAGGAGAGCATCCACATTTGGCGTGCTCTAGTGAGTCAGAGAGAGAGATGAACATCCACAATTGGCGTGTTCGAGGGGGGGAGAGAGAGTGAGAGAGATGAGCATCCAATCAGGCGTGCTCGAGAGAGAGAGAGAGAGAGAGTGTAGCAAAACTGCAGAGAGACAGTAAGTTGGTTTAGGTAGTACGAAGTGGGGGGCCGCGGGATTGAATAGGGAATTGACCCCAAGGAATCCGAATTTCACGGTCCCGAAACCCCCCATGCCCCCCTTGGGAGGCAAAGAGGGGGTCACGATCCCCAAAGTCGGGAGACATTGTGCCTCCCCCTTTTACCCCCCGAGGGTGGCTAGGGGGGCATCGGGACCATGAAATTCGGATTCCTTGGGGTCAATTCCCTATTCAATCCCGCGGCCCCCCACTTCGTACTACCTAAACCAACCGAGAAAAAGACCTGTTACGGGTGGTCTGGGATACCCTGTATAACGAAGTATTAAACAAATATTTATTGCAGGGGAAGGGTGGGGGAGGAGAAAATATCGATAATTACAGCCTACAGCATGAATATAAGGCCCTAGCGGTGAAACAACCTCTGCCTTGCCCGCGCGGGATGGAGCGCCGCCGATAAGCCGCCCGCGCGTAACCGGTAACGCGCAGAAAAATCGCTATAACTCACGAACGAATCGTTTCCCCAAGATCAAACAAAGTGTGGTAGATGCAGAATTTTATGGAGAATCACCTTAACAGGTTTTTATACACGTAGCAACGATTCCAAAGAGAGGAGAGACGAAAAACGAAAAAAAGTCGAACCTTCAAAATCGAAAAAATCGATTTATGACCGCGAAAAATTACGCAACCTTGCAAACAGTATTATTATTCTTGTAGAGAATATTTTTTGACGTTTTTTAGCGCAAACCGCAACACTTACACTCAAACCGTTCGCGAGATATCGATTTTTAAAGTTTTAAAAAAATTGCAACTTTGCCCCCCTGCCCCCTCCCCCCTAATTATCCGAGGGGGCTGAAATTTTGCCCAAGCATCGGGGACACTTAGTACAACATCTGAGCAAAGTTTGGGCCAAATCTAGGGGGGGGCCAAAATCGGCGTTTTTGGAACAACCTCTTCGCTCCAACATGCATATGACTTGTTTTGAATTCATTGGAACATTTGTGGTTTTCTCATAAAAAACGTTTGTGGTGTGCAATGAATGTAATATCCAGTAATTGAAAATCATAAAAAATGTAGGAAGTGTTAATTCGAAGGCACACCAAGGTATTCTCTTATCATTGACATGGAAACCTGAGGTCTCCATTTCAAAGCGGAAATGTCTAGGCACTGATCAAAATATAAGTCGAAGAGAATTTGTCTAGATTTTCCTTCAGTACACCCATGGAAACCATTAAAATCAATTATGCAGATGGATGCGCTAGACTCCAGCCAAGAAATTCATGTGATTCCAATATTTTGAAGTGGATGCCTCCAGTTGGTAGATTTTCTCACCTCATTTTACTGTTACCATTATGTTTTTTTTTGTCTCAGTCTTTAAACTCAGTTGCTTTTTCATAGTGATATTTAAATGATAAAGAGCCTTATGTATTTCATTTCAAAAAATAATTTGCAAGAAAGAGGTGAGAACAACTACGAGGATCGTCTAGAGATGAGTTTACCTGTTCAATATCTCCTAAACGGAGATGGGTACTTCGAGAAAATCTGTATTAAACTTTAAAAAAGCCACCATTCTGGACTCTCTAACGCACCATAGATTTTTAAAGGGTATCCCGGGATAAGCATGTCAAAATGCCCTTGTGAACGGATTTTTATTTTAACCATTTTAAGTCATCAAGGGTGTCCTAAAACTTAGGTTTTGGGGAATCTTAGCCCCCCAACCCCCTCCGCCCCCCCCCCAGACCCCCAAAAACCGCTTTTTGGGGCTATTTTTGACTATGCTAACGTCTTTTCCTCATAACTTTCGTAATTTTCG
>NW_017562455.1:3500501-3558973 GCF_001854935.1 Bemisia tabaci | reverse complement strand
CCCCCCATAAATTCGGCTCTGAGTGAAGGTTTTGAAAGCGAGAGTGAATCAGGCGATGGACGCAAATGAACTTCGACATCTGGGCCTCAGACGGCTGCAGCGCAAGCCGTGCCCGATGAGCCGACGACCGAAACTTACCGGGCGAGTAGGAAGAAGGGATGGGGAATTTTGCGGTGTTGCAATTTCGGTCACGTAAATCTGAATTTATAAGCGGTGGTCGTTGAGCATAATTCGCCGGGCGGGAATAATGCTCATTGAGCGTTATTCCAGCTGCAGCTGAATTACGCTCGCTCTCGTATGCAGCACTATACCTGCCACCGCCTTCAGCTCTCTCGCGCAGCGTGCGCGAAGTTGAGCACTATTCGATTCGAATCGATCTGAGCCGTTAACGCTGAGCGTTTTTTTTCATCTGCTCGGGCACTGGACCTGAGCAGCGATTCGAGCATATATATTTGTGCTCAGGGGCCCTGGGCACACTGTGTATTGTATGGAGTACTGCTGCTATTCGACTCTTGTCTTCAGGTCAAAATACTTACAAGGAAGCCCCTTGCAAGCGGCGAATTTTTAGGAATTACTCCCAATTTTTTCCCCGTTATATAATGGAATTGCTTGTCGAATTCTGAGGTCAATTATATTTAATTGTAATTTATACATTTATTTTTCCCCCCTTCATTTTTTTTAGCATGGGGAGGTCGAGGTTTTGTTGATTTTTTCGGATTTCGAATACTGTAACTTCTCTTCTATTTGGCCGATTTTTATGAATGAGACCTCTTATAATTCGTGTCTTAACGGAGAGTAAGAAAAAAATTGCTAATTATACGCGAAACAATTCTTTTGAAAATTGGACGAATCCTAGCGTGACGGTGAAATGGTTAATGAAGCGTAAGTAATAGGGTCCCGACGGCCGCCTCGCCGAGAGCCGAGCTATTGTTTCTTTCGAAAAGCCGACGATGGGGTCAGGCGCGCGGGAAAGAGAGGGGTAGGTAGATTTCCATATGTGCGTAAGTAACTTTCTGTATGAGCCACGTTTAGCACGGCTATAGCACTGTCCAAAGAGTCGGAAGATAGATCGCGAAGTGTGCGGCCACTTCGCGATGTGTCTGGAAAAATCCCGATCTATTTTTCAAATTCGGGATTTGTCTAAACGGCGCTAGACAGATCGCGATGTGTCTACAACATATGCATATTTTAAATTAGCGCGGAGCATTCTTAGGTTTTTTTTTTTTTTTTTTTTTTTTTTTTTTTTTTTTTTNTTTTTTTTTTTTTTTTTTTTTTTTTTTTTTTTTTTTTTTTTTTTTTTTTTTAAATCAAGTAACGTAGACTCTTGGTGTTCATTGCACATAAACTATAGAAAGCTCCAGAATGACAAAAAACTTTAAATCATAATTATTGACGGGTCAGTAAACTTTTTCCACGCTTTGGAAAATCTCAGAAGTTCGCGGTAGTCACTTTCCAGGAAGGAATGAAGGGACTCGGTTATTCCGTCGCCCTCACGATGAAGAGACGTATCAAGATTTTGACTACTTTTCAGGAGAGCAAAAATAAGATTTTGAAGAACTTAGTTCCTGCGCCACTAGGGCCCTAATTAACGTATCTGATTTTTTTTTCGCATTCATCAGCACTGGGAAAAGATCAGGATTTTAAATGTCACATTGAATTTGTAAAATTATGCCTAGCAGCCCTGATATCATTGAAATATTAGAAAAGGGTCCTGATACGCCCCGGTTGGCGGAACACTGAATTGGGCACCTCCGCTGCTCCGCCGCGTCCTCTCGGCGGGCGTATCATCTTGTTGCGCTACATCTTCCCCTATTTCATTCCTTACTTGTTAGTTCTTTCACTTAATTTCATTTCTTTGAGTTTCATTTTTCTTCCGCAATTTTTCTAGGTGGTCAGTTCTGTATATTTACTATGGTTTAAGGTAACAACATCTTTTTTGAGATTTCTAAAAGGTTATGAAAATGAAAAAATCAAGAGCGTATATTCAATCAGAATTTTCAAAAGCAGTGTCTTGTTAATAAGACTTTAAAGGAATCTATACTGAAGTAGTAAACATTAGAGTATATATTTTATGTCCTTCCTGATAGTTTGGCAAACTTCAATTTACAGCTGTTTACGTTAAAACAATGCAGCCTTGATAATAAAATTTAAGAAAAAAAGAGGTTTAAGTCTTTGTGGTTTTTTAAGGGTAAAATAGGCATGGCTCCTTGGCATGGGGCGACAAATTAAACCTCTTCTCCCTCATCCTTGCCGTGACCAATCTGAATTTTTAGTATGCATTAACCTGGTATAAGATGTGACTTTTCTGAAATTTTTATGCCCATACAAAATTTCTTGCCCCCGCGACAGCGTTGCCAAGTTGCGGACTCAAAAATATCGAATTTGATAATAAAATGAAGGTTTCGAGGTGTGATTTCTTGCAAAACACGGAAAATGTGCAATCTGAGAGTTTTCGATAGTAAAAAGCATATTTGAACAATTTAGAGTTGCAGTGTTGCCAGCTTCACGATTTAAAATTCGTCTAAATGACCCGAATCGCGTTGCAACCTCAAGGTCTGGATTTTTATTACGTTCAGAATTGGTCATTACGGTTCTTCTGTACTCTATGCATTTAGGTACCATGAAAATTATGCCATTACTTGCTTGATGGGTGCAGCTGACTCAAAAAGAGAAGCCGGATAATGCGATGAGTTGGTGGAAAACTAGTGGTTCGGATTGACAGAAAGTTCTATTTATATGACACAAAGTTTACAAAACATTTAAAATTTCGTTGTCTAGTCTACTTTTGTTATGAGGGAATTTATATTTCAATATAACGCAAAATTATTGTGATAGTTTGCAAATTTTTTATTCTTTAAATTGTTGAAGGTAATTTTCTGGATTCGAACTATCCAATCCGCTACGAGAGGAGGTCAAATTCAGAAACTTTTAAACGTTTTTTGATTCGTCGTTTTCCACTCATTTTATTTGTGTTTTAATTTTTCATGTTTTTGGGAAAAATTTGGGGGCAAGATTGAAGATAGAATATTCAAAGTTTTAACAGCAACAGGGATAAGGTTCGGGGAGTGGGAGAAAGTTCTCAACTTCTACTTTCTGTTGATGGAGTAGATTTGAGTCATTTCTGCCAACCCAAACCGCTCGTTTTCCCCCGAATCTTCGCTTTATCCGGCCTCTCTTGTTAAGTTAGCTGCACCCATCAAGCAAGTAATGGCATAATTTTCATGGTACCTAAATGCATAGAGTACAGAAGAACCGTAATGACCAATTCTGAACGTAATAAAAATCCAGACCTTGAGGTTGCAACGCGATTCGGGTCATTTAGACGAATTTTAAATCGTGAAGCTGGCAACACTGCAACTCTAAATTGTTCAAATATGCTTTTTACTATCGAAAACTCTCAGATTGCACATTTTCCGTGTTTTGCAAGAAATCACACCTCGAAACCTTCATTTTATTATCAAATTCGATATTTTTGAGTCCGCAACTTGGCAACGCTGTCGCGGGGGGCAAGAAATTTTGTATGGGAATAAAAATTTCAGAAAAGTCACATCTTCTACCAGGTTAATGCATACTAAAAATTCAGATCGGTCACGGCAAGGGTGAGGGAGAGTGGGTTTAATTTGCCGCCCCAAGGCCAATTTTGCTATTTTACCCCTAAAAAATCACAAAAATGCGATTATTTTTCCAAGAGCTCCGACAACCTATTTCGAAATTGCCCAAAAACCCATCACGGAGTACCCCACCACACCCTTTAACTTGAATTTTTGATGTACATTCAAAGGCCATAGTAAGTGAGTTCAAGCGCACCGTGACCTAACATATCCCATTGACTGTTTTCCGAGACCCAGTCTAGCTATGGTATAGGAAGTCGCTCTGAAGGGTCTCAGGATGTGTAAATGGTGTTTGTCCTCTAGATCCCACCCTTTTTTTCTTCAAGACAACCACCGCAAATATTCCTAACCCTACACCTAATAAATCCTACTCTTAAAAAATTGTACTAAAAGTCTCTAGATGACTGTAGGATCCTCTACCTGAGTAAAAGCCAGTAAAATAACAAGAAGAAGAAAAAGAAGCTACAGGTTGCATCGCGTTCGCAACGAGGTGAACGCGCGTGCATGGAACACGACGGAATATTCGAATGAAGTGTCTGAGCTGCACTCATATTTTCACACATTTACTTATTAATTGTAAGATGACCATCTGTTGAGAGGATCAACGACCAACTTTCATAAGTTTAATGTAGTGTGAAATGTAGTTTTTTTCTTCCAAAGTAAGGACTCATTTTTGTTTTCGTTCGAAATGCCCATCACTCGGAAAGACACCTCGGTTTATTTAATTGGGAACTATTGTCAACAAATTATAGGGAGTAAATTACCTTCAAATGGCGACGCATTAAGAATATTATTATTCAAGCAGCTAAATTTGCGTCAAAGTTTTAAATTGGTAATTGAGGAAATTCTTACGTTTTGGAACAAAGCGCGAATCCCTACCAAGTTTTTTCTGTGATTGTGTTAAAACTGGAGGCACTTTAGTGTGGTACACCGATTCCTGTGTAATTGCACTTGTAAAATCGATTTTTAACGTCGGCGAGTCAATGTATAGATTGGTTTTATTCTTCTCGGTAACCAAGATAATAACTTAACTTAATTCTTTTCCAGACATCATGTTTTTGCCCTACTTTGAAGGTAAAAAAATTATTCTTTGAAAAAGCCAAAAAAAATGTCTGTCAACATCATGTGAAAGTACGAAAAAAGTTGAGTTACTTACTGTAATATCAGATCTCTGCATGAACATTAGCGTGCGTAAGCGATGCGCCAAAACGTGATAGACCGCGATATGCAAATTTCTATTTTCGCATATCGTCTTTTCAAAAAGTTAAGTTACTTTCCATGATTTCAGATGTTTAGATAAATTCCATCATGCCTTCGGCGACGCTTCGAAACGCCAAAAAGCGCGATTTGCGGAAATCGAGCTTGCAGGCGTTCCACATACAACGGCCGTTTTTTTCGATTTTCTTTTTTTGGTCTTCCTTTACACACTAAAAGGAATCTTTTGCAGGGTTCTCCCATTAAACATTCGAAAAGGTCCTTTTTAACGGCCACCCTAAAATCTTTATTCACGGGAACACAATTCCTTTTAATATCCCAATCAGAAATTTGACCTTGGGCAGATTGAAATAATATTGTGAGCAGATTTTGACAGTAAGGTCGGCCTGAGAATCTTGGTACAATACACCATCAATACTGGATATACCTTAGTATTTTAATATTGCACCAATATTAGCAATATTAGAAATCCAACGTCAGGTATCGCTTGCTGATTCTAAGATTGTCACTATGTTGACACAATATTGGTTATACAATGTTGGTAAAATAATACTGTCATAAAATTATTTTTTTAATATTGCAGTAATATGGTAGTTTTAACATTGCCTCAATATTAAAAAAATACTGACCATAGGCTTCTGCCTATAATATTAGGAAAACAAAATTGCTTAAATAATATCGAGACGATGTTATCTCTGTAATACTGTGGTAATATTATTATGTTAACATTCAAATAACGTTAGAACAACAATCATTACAGGCTTCTGTTCGTAATATTGTCATAATATTAACACAATTTTGGATATCTAAAACTGCTGATTTGATATTATGCTAACATTATTTTTACAACATTGTGGTAATATTCGCACTTTAACATTGTCACAAGATTAAGAAAATAACCATTTAAGGCTTCTGTCTGCAATATTGCCTTAGCATTGGCGCAATATTGGGCAAACAATATTTCTGAAGTAATATTATCTAACATTATTTTTCTCATATTGTAGTAATATTCGCATTTTAACATCGCTACAGTATTAAGAAAATAAACATTTTAGGCTTCTGTTTCTAATATTGTCATAAGATTAACACAATATTGTGCGCGGCGAGCACAATTCGACCGCGTTTGCTAATTCCGCCACCAGGGCAAAAACTGCGACCTTTTGCTTTTTGACGTAATAGGCACATGATCCATAGGCGCCTTACCCATCTTACCGATATTCATAGGCCAAGGGCTCAAATGGAGCCTTTTGGCAACGGTCCGCGCGCGGCCGCCCCGTCAGTGGGGCTGGTTCTCATTTCGCCTGGGCAGTGCCCGTTGAGGAATCCAATTTAAGTGCTGAAGCCAGTGAAAACAGTTAAGGAAGTAGCTGGCATAGGTAGGTTCCTCGGCACTCCTATGTTCCTCGGCACTCTTATGTTCCGTGTGCCTACCTTAGGCATTGCGACCAATACGACGCCAAGAAATTCCTTCCGCGAGGATGGCAGGTAATACGGCGCTCTATCACCTACCTTGCCTCAGAGATAAGACAAATGTTTAACCAGTATAGAGGCAATTCTGGTACAGCAAGTTTAAGCCATCATTATGATCACAATATTGGTAGAACAAGCTTGGAATAATGTTATTGACCTAACATTGCCACAATCTTGGAAATCCAAGCTTGTCTCAGAGGTAAAATAAATGTCCTGCCAATATTATGGCAATATTTTTACAACAAATCCATGGCAACATCATGATCACAATATCCGCTGAACAAGCTTGGAGCAATATTATTAACATAATATTGTCACAATATTATTAACATAATATTGTCACAATATTGAATACCAAAGTTTGTCTCGGAAGTAAAATAATGTCCTACCAATATTGGGCTTGGAGCAGTTTTACAAACCTAACATTAGCACAATCTTTGGGCTCAAGCTTGTCTCAGAGGTAAAATAAATGTTCTGCTAACATTGTGGGAACATTAGCAAGATAAGCTTGGCAACTACATTCAAATGTGAAAAAATGTCGTAACAAGCTTGTACCAAGGTCAAATTTCCGATTGGGAAGTCTTGTTGAGCTACTCACCCACTGTGGGGGAAATAGTGATTTATCATGAATTTTATCCCAGCACCGCCTATTGATTTGATGATGGTCCAATATGCTTCGGAACCGACGTCTCTCCCTACTTTCTTTATGATCATGATCGCGGTTTTATATGCTTTTGAGATTTTCAGCTTTTCAAATACTGTCAAATTCTCGTTGATTAGAGGTTTGTCCAGTAACTGTTCAAGATTATGAGAAGTGTTGTGAACAGATACGGTGTCTACCTTTGCAATATTAAATACATGTGCAATTTCTTTATGGATAAATACGATCTGATAGGCTGGTTCCTTATTCAGAGTGAAATTGCCCAGCGAACGGTGGTCGAAGTCAAGACCGGCGAATAAAGACCTAAAAACGTTTATTAATTCTTCTAAACTCGCCATTTCGTGAAGCATATATATAGGCTCGCGAGTGTTGAAACGATCGGATATAATTTTGTTAAAATCAGATGCATTATCATTTAAATTATAAAAAGAGTCAATAAAGCTACCATAAATCCGCTTTGTTTGATCCAATTCACATTTGAAATTGCTGGTTAGATATTCTTTTAATTCCTTATTCGGAAGTCGCAATGAGTAGTAATTTTCTGATGTTTGCATGTCCGGTTTTGCATCGACATACCCGGCATGGGTCATAAGAGTCCAATAGGACTCTTCTGTTTGTATCAGATCCTCAAATATTAAATCGTGGTAGATTTTCTTTCTTAAGGACCGTCCACTCAGCAGAAAATACAGGTCCAGCATACCGAACTTGCCTGAACACTTAATAAGGTGTTTGATCATCTTCAGAGATCCTGATATTGCCCAGTAATCATGAAACACACCATTATGAATTGCTGACACAACAGCATACGGGTTGAATATGACATTACCGGCAAAGTGGTAGCCATCATACCACTCTTCAAATCCTTCAAATGATAAGTTTGTCCCCGAGGAATTAATCAGCCATTTGACCTCGTGATCCAAAAACCCGAAGTAGGGTCCAAATTTAGTATCATTAAGAGTGGTGTAAGCCATGAAATTCGAGAGATCAGAAAAAATTGAAGATCTTGCTAAATATGTGATCCCAATTATTACACCGCAATCAATAGAGAGTTTTATACCACCCTTGAAAAAAAACAAGTAAAACTCTCGCATCAAAATCAAAGTTTTTGAATACAATTCCCCAAGAACCAAAGGCTTTCCCTCTGCAGTTCCAACTATTGCGTCTGCAATTGCCAGATGAAAAGGCGCATCGTACTCGTCGATTAACACAGCTATTTTGTAATCGTTAGCTTGAAGTTTCCTTATCATTAGGGAATATCCACGCAGAAGTGTTTGAAGGCCTCCGTCCTTATTGCGTAAGTAATCTTTTATCATTTCTTCTTCCATTGGTTCAAGAAGCCGACCGTACTTGACAAAGATTTCGAGTAGATCATCTCTTAGGTATGTAAGGAATTTGTTTTCAAACTCCAAAGCCGTAGTGGCGACGGAGATACACAGCAAATCAAAATGAAAAACAGCATACTTATGCTGATGTTTCATCCTAATTTCTTCGAACTTTCTATCGTTCTGGATACTGAAACCTGCAAAAAGGTTCATTGCTTCTACCTTTTCATCCTTGGTCAGGAAGGTTTCTAGCATAGATAAGTTAACGGTTTTTCCAAACCGACGGGGTCGCGTAATCAGCTTCAGTTTAGGTCCTGTAAGTGCCTCCCCGATCCATGAGGTCTTGTCCACGATGAACCTGTTATCCTTGACCATTTTTGGAAATTTATCGTCTCCAAATGGTACCCGCTGCCTCAAGTCATGGGGATGAGCCTGAAAGGAAGAAGACAATTTATTAAGGGCAAGTAAAGAGCAGAGGGGCCAGGGCCCCTCCCCACTACAATTGAAAATGGTATCATATGGCAACCCCCCCCCCCAGAAATTCTGGATTGTGGGAAAACACCTTCGTCGAGGATGATTATCTCTCTTGTAGAGTCTAAATTGAAAACGCCGTGTTCATTCACTTAGTATTTTCTAAAATTTTCACCATGGAGGCCTCAAAATTTGTCCAAGTAGAGTTAAAATTTCAAAAAAATTCCGAATCTATTCAACGCGACAATTCGGGCGCATTATTTGCTGAAATTACGTAAAAATAAACGTAATTTTTCGGCAGAGATTGATGAAACATCTGCATCATGAAGCCTCAAAATGCGTTCAAAAATATTTAAAATTTAAAAAAATTTCCGGGGGAGGCTTAGGGTCGACAGTTTTGAAACTTTTTTCGAATTTCCAAGACAGCTAGGGCTAAAAAGTCGCGTTTTGGCATAAAAATAACGCTCAATTTTTTTCAGAATTTTTGGATGAGATTCTGAGCCCGTCCCGACGCCATCATTGTTGCCAAATTTTCGATTTTTTCGAGGAATTGCCAGGATTTGGTTTAAGGCCCGGCAACGCGTGGAATTAATCAAAATGGAATATAAATTACTTTTAATATCTGTAAGTACCTACCTAAGTAGTCGTCTAATTTTGCATGGTGTATACGGAGTAATTTTGGAGATAATACATTTGAAATCCTAGGTCTCACCTGACTCAAAGCGTTTGCTGCTAATACCAAGGAGTGTTCCGACTCATTTATCGGAAAATTGACCGTTTGCTGTTAGCCCGGCTTCTTCAATTATGAAATTAGTCAAAAGATCTTTTAAGAACTTAAATTAATGACCCAAGTTGGTGCTTTGTGCCAACTATCACACGATCAAACGCCTTTTTACAAAATCTACAGCCCTTCTCAGTGAACTCTTCGTGTGATCAAAGTGCCCACGCTACATGACGCGTAACCCTTCAATTTTGAGTTTAGTCCAAAGATCTTTTAGGAACTGAAGTTAATGACCCAGGTGGTGCATTCGTGCCATCTTTCAAAGAATTAAAGGCATTTTTTCAAAATCTACAGTCCGTCAAAGTGAGCTCTTCGTGTGATTTCGCGGAACAAGTGCCCTCGCCTTGTGACCAGTGTCCCTTCAATTTTGAGTTTTGTCCAAAGATCTTTTAGGAACTTAAATTAATGAGAAGTGTGCTTGATGCCCACTCTTAAAGAATTAAAGGCATTTTTCAAAATTTACAATCCTTCAAAATGAGCTTTCCGTGAGGTTTTGCTAAGAATCGACCTTGATTCCGAGCCCCCCCCCCCCAAATTTTAGCGTACCCCAAAATCGTTCGACGTGCATAAGGAGACCATAGATATGTTCTTCCCTGCAATTTTTGAATGAAATTTAACAGATAGATTCTGAGATATGGCTGTACACAGATTTGGGGGACGCCGGACGGACGGACACACATTTTTTCAAGTATGGTTATTTTGACTGCAGGGACCTTAAAACGTATAGAAATGATGAAATTTCAGCTTTTTTTTCCTTTTTTTTTCTTGGAGGGTGACAATACTACCCCTACCCTAGGGGAGCGAAAAAGTAAAACTTGGATACATTGGTACGTTCCAGAATTGTGGCATGGGTGACAGACCTGGCCTTGCCAACATTCATAAAATTGTTAACAGAGATGCATTTTTAGGTTTCCGTTAGGTGAAGGCACTTAATAAGCGAAATAATATGGCAAGATTCAGGAGTTTGTCAGGCGCTCTGTCTGAAATAGACGGAGAATACGGCATTGCTGGAAAGTTGTAGTTATGTGTGAATATCTTTCAGTATATGATTCAATGATGATTTCAAGAAGGGGTCCTCTTTTCAACGATGATACCTGTTAATGTAGATGCAAAAGAGACCTTTAAAGAATATAATCACCCTATCACCCACCACCTTTGTATACGACCCATGCCAAAATTCTGGGACGTACAAGCGGGATCGTTATTGCTGTGAAAAAGAGTTTTCCGCAACCCGCCATACATGACTCAGTTGACCACAAGAGATTACTCGGGCCCGAACTATCGCACCTTCTCCGACCGTATCTCTCACATTCTTGCGTTTCCCTCATTTCAGCGTGCATTAAATTGCGATTATCTGGAATACACGATCACACGTCTTTTCTGATCGAATCCGTCGCGCACTTAACTAATGGGGAAGACAAGACCTGTCTCACTGGGTCAACTGTCATCGGTTTAATTTCATTTTGAAGAGGACTTCAGAAGACCAATCGCTCTTGGCGCTCTGGCCTTGCTGATATCTGGGCGCCACACGGTGGATCGAGTCAATGGGAGGGGTCGGTCATCGCGCATCACGCGTCTTATTTTCTCTGATTACAGAGATTTCCCGCCCTTAGAAGAGAGCAAATTACCCTAACCTAGTGTACTTTTCGTCGTAGATTCCATTTTTGAGCATATTTCAGCCAAATAATGAATTTTAATACGATTTTGACACACTTTTTCATGACTATTGAAAATTTGATCCTTGATAGCGTATTTTAAGCGCTCAGCCGATAGGCAGCGCTTTTTGATTTCGACTTGCCTCTAGAGTAATAGTATACTAGTGCTAATTCGTTTAAGTGGTGCACCAGCTCATCGATGCGTAGGCTTTTTTTTTTTGGGGGGGGGGGATAAATAAAGCTGTGATAACCGTATTTTATGCTTTTAACGTATTGCGCGGGTAGTTTCGATCGTTTGTCTATAAGAAAATTCCTTAGCGGTAGAGTAATTCTTATCGAAATTGATTGTTGAAGCTGAAACAAGATTACCTAATAAAACTCGCCTGATGAGCTCAACGGTGGCTTGCATTTTCGGGAAACGAAAAAACGCGTTTACATATAGACAATATTGCGCTCCTTTCATTACTTTACTAATGTTGAATATTGTTCCCAAGTTCGGGTGTGTACGGCGTGTAGTATCACAAGCACCTTGCGTCAGTGTCACTCTCATTGGTTTTCGGTGTGTACGGCGTGTAGTAGCACAAGCACCTTGCGTCAGTGTCACTCTCATTGGTTTTCAGCGGTATATCAAATCTGAAGATTAATTTACGTTGACACAACTCATCGCCAGTTAGTGTCTCTCTTCATCTGTGAATTCCTCTGTGAAAGTTCCATTCCTTGGTTTCCTTGGTAACCTTTGTTTGCTATCAGCTGATGTTTTATTTCCATTTCCCGGCCGAGTCGACGGATTTTATACTTCCTTTCTTCACTAAATACGTAGACTAACACCTGAGCGCTTTTCTAATACGACAGTATTAGAACTTTCCCACTTGTTTCACGTTACTTTCGGCGAATGGGACCGTAAGCGCCTTACATAGAGAAGAATTTTACAGGACTTGACTTAAAGATATTACCTAAGGAGTAAGGGAAGGCGGCTTCACAGGCCCCTCACTATGAATATTGCCACATTTCTTTCAATTTCTGCTAACATCGTTTTTTGTTCATGTTCATTGGTTTCTCGCAATTGCATACTGACTTATATACGGAACATTCTGATAATGTTCATTTTTCTTCTCTTTTTCTCCAGCCAGTCAATTGACGTTTTCATTTTTATGAACCCCCTACTCTTTCAGTTATTCAACAGATATGCATATTTCAAAAAAATAGATCAATAGGTACATTTAAGAAATAAAAAAAAAGAGATGTATATACTGTAGCTTTTTTTTATCGAGTCATCCTAGAAGATGAGTATACTTACAACAAGATATAAAAAATTGAATGTGCAGTAGAAAAAAAAAGAAATAAATAAAAAACACGTATATATCATATTCCATTATTCCGTTTTGTTCCTCGAAGTTTGGAGTGAAGTTTGAAACATTTTCATTGAAAAAATATTATAAAATTGGAGGAAATTTATTTTTCATGCAAGTTCTGATCCCTTGAAGAACCTCTGAGAAGGACCAATGTCTCTTGAAGAAATTTCTCGTATTTCTTCTTTTTCAACCCACACCCGATTTTTTATTTGTATGGAGCTCATGGAAGAGTTCTAGGTATGTTGAAGACATTTGGCAAGAAACGTGGCATGTGAAATACAGGGTGTCCCAAAAGTCCCTTCCACCCCCTCTAAAATTTTACCTAATCAATATTTTGAAACGAAACTTTGGGGATGTTTATCGATCAATGTTAGCTACTTTTGGAGCCCCCCAAAATTTTCGGGCCCCCCCGTGGGGAGGGGCTGCGGACCCCAACTTTTTTTCTCAAATAGCAACCCCTATCTTGTGATACCTCATTCGAAAGAGCATAAAAAACCAAGAATTTTGGCGCAAACTGCAAATCAATATCTTAATTTTTGACCGAGTTATGATAGGTCAAAGGTCAAATTTGACCTTTTTTCAAAAAATCATAACTCCGGTTCAAAGGACTACGTGCAAAACGGGCCATTTGGGGCTCGGGGCGGAAAGCTGTGAGACTTGCCCTATTCATTCACCTAACAATGCCCGATCTTTTCCCAAAGTTTCAAGCCCCCCAAAAATTTTGGGGAGACGCGGCGGGGGGTCAAAGTACAAAACCGGCAAAATTTTCGCGAATTTATTACTCGAAAACCAAGAAGTTTTGGAAAACGCGGTTTAAACGAGCGTGTTCAGCGTGACGAGAGCTTTCAGAAAATGTATAACATCATAGGGTTTTGTCAACTTCAGCTCGAGTTATCGCCTCCGAAACGCCGGAACGCTCAAAAAAGACCCCTTATTTTTTCACGTTTGGGCCGATTTAAAAAAAAGCCATTTTTTTATTTTGATGAAAAACTGATATGTTGTTCCTGACCCTCTGTAGCCCCTCTGGCTCTTTACCGCATGCTGGGGAAATGTTTTGGTCGCGAGTTATAAGAGCGGAAAGGAGCGAAGGTCGGAAAAATCGGCTATTTTAAACTGCGCGCGCGGCGTTGATCGGAGGGAAAACGTCCCCTCCCACTCAGTTCGGCGAACCACACTCCTCTGCCGACCTCGCATGGTTGCCACATGTCTCCTGATCCGTCGCCGCGCGCAGTTTAAAATAGCCGATTTTTCCGACCTTCGCTCCTTTCCGCTCTTATAACTCGCGACCAAAACATTTCCCCAGCATGCGGTAAAGAGCCAGAGGGGCTACAGAGGGTCAGGAACAACATATCAGTTTTTCATCAAAATAAAAAAATGGCTTTTTTTTAAATCGGCCCAAACGTGAAAAAATAAGGGGTCTTTTTTGAGCGTTCCGGCGTTTCGGAGGCGATAACTCGAGCTGAAGTTGACAAAACCCTATGATGTTATACATTTTCTGAAAGCTCTCGTCACGCTGAATACGCTCGTTTAAACCGCGTTTTCCAAAACTTCTTGGTTTTCGAGTAATAAATTCGCGAAAATTTTGCCGGTTTTGTACTTTGACCCCCCGCCGCGTCTCCCCAAAATTTTTGGGGGGCTTGAAACTTTGGGAAAAGATTGGGCATTGTTAGGTGAATGAATAGGGCAAGTCTCACAGCTTTCCGCCCCGAGCCCCAAATGGCCCGTTTTGCACGTAGTCCTTATCGTATTGAAAAAAATAAAACGGGAAAATTTACCGAATTGTAAGCACGTTTAAGTAAAAATCACAGAAATTACTTCAAACTAATTTTAAGGGGGGTTTCGGACCCCCAAATACGTCAATTCAAAGGTCATTCAATTTTCCGGGAAAATAAGCCAATTTCCCCCAGATTTGCCTCCGTATTATCTCAGTAAGGTCAAAATCAGTTCAACATTACGTTGGCAAGTCCCCAAATTTCGGGAAAAGTTAAAAAAAAAATTTAAGGTGATCAAATTTGACCGTTTAAATTTTTTTTTTTTTTAACTTTTCCCGAAATTTGGGGACTTGCCAACGTAATGTTGAACTGATTTTGACCTAACTAAGATAATACGGAGGCAAATCCGGGGGAAATTGGCTTATTTTTCCGGAAAATTGAATGACCTTTGAATTGACGTATTTGGGGGTCCGAAACCCCCCTTAAAATTAGTTTGAAGTAATTTCTGTGAGTTTTACTTAAAAGTGCTTACAATTCGGTAAATTTTCCCGTTTTATTTTTTTCAATACGATAATTTGAACCGGAGTTATGATTTTTTGAAAAAAGGTCAAATTTGACCTTTGACCTATCATAACTCGGTCAAAAATTAAGATATTGATTTGCGGTTTGCGCCAAAATTCTTGGTTTTTTTATGCTCCTTCGAATGAGGTATCACAAGATAGGGGTTGCTATTTGAAAAAAAAAGTTGGGGTCCGCAGCCCCTCCCCACGGGGGGGCCCGAAAATTTTGGGGGGCTCCAAAAGTAGCTAACATTGATCGATGAACATCCCCAAAGTTTCGTTTCAAAATATTGATTAGGTAAAATTTTAGAGGGGGTGGAAGGGTCTTTTGGGACACCCTGTATACAATGCGCAAAACATACACCTTAAACTTTATCGCACAGTATGACACTGATCGAATTAGCTTTATAGACTAACAGGAGGTTAATGTCTTGTCAAAATATCAACAAATCAACCAAAATCAGTAATCAGTAGAGACTCTGAAGCCATCTCCACTGGAACATCTGCAAACACTACAGCATTGATACATGCAAAAAATGGTACGAGCACAAACCGGACCCGGTTACTGAATCCGCAGACGTTACAATAATCTAGAATACGCAAATACAAACCGACAGATGCGTTCCGGCGAACAAACCAGATATTATAATCAAAAACGAAAAGGAGAAGGCCTGCATCATTATCGACGTTGCTATCCTCTCAGACTACAACATCGTCCAGAAAGAAGCCGAAAAGCGAACCAAATATAAGAACCTGGCAATCGAAACGCAAAGAATGTGGGGGATGAAAACACGAGTTGTTCCGGCAATAATTGAAGCAACAGGCACCATTTCTAAAAGTGCAGCTAAGGCGATCTCAGAGATTCCGGGCAGGCACAATCTCAGCGCTCTCCAAAAGACAGTCATCTTGAAGACATGCTCATATTGTTAGAAAAGTCATGGACTGAAGTACCTGAGAAGTGAGGTACACTTCTGGTACTTCGGCCGCCAGGAAACATTTGCCGTCCTTAAGACGTGATGTAAGGTCAAAAAAAGGGTAAAAATTCCGCCAAGCCTATGAGATCTTATCACAAAATTAGTAGGTATGTATCTAAAAAAAAATTAGAAAAGGAGAGGGGGGGGGGATAGTAATCTCCTGAAAATGACAAAAGGAGAAAAGAAAAGCAGCTCTTTCAAACTCTGTTTTCAAGTTCAAACCTCAAAATGTCTGATATCATTTGAGGTCAAGATTTTTTAAGTATAGGTACGCCCCAGAACTAGAACGAGCAAACGGGGAATTAATTCTGCTGAGAGTCCCCTTCAGTTAGTCTCGGACGCAACCAGGTTACCTTTGAAGCTAGCTTAGTTGCCCTAAGGAAAGATAATTGGATTTGACTCCTGATGCGAGAAGATGGCGAGGGATAAAACGAGCAGTTCTTTTTTCAGTCTCAAACCTCAAAATAATTGATATCTTTTGAAGTCAAGATTTTTTATCACCTCCTCATCTCATTTTCATTTTCGTTTTGCATTTTAGGAAATAAATTCCACTCTCATACATCATTGAACTTTCTTTAATTTTTCGCTAATTATTCCCCTTCATTTCAGGTAGCTGCAACTCTTCTTACCTACAATAGCTATGTAAGGAACCATTGTATAATACTTACGAGACCTTTCTCGTTTAGATTAAGAATAGAATAAATGTTTTCAATTCAGATTCTGGCTCACTCTTTGAAAATTGAAAAAAGAAGTCAGGTAGATGTAGGTAGAATTTTTTAAAAGAGCCAAAAAAATTAGCTAAAAAATAAAAAATTCTGGCGAGACGGTCCCGATACTCTTGTGGGTGTGGTATGGCTGAAAGAGTAGTGCCAATAATAAGGGTAATCGAGCGACGTTCAAAATTGCCGAAAAATGGAAATGCATATTTTCACCAGTTCGAGTCGATTTTTCTTTCTTCCTTTTCACCACTCGCCCACCTACGTCCTTCAAAATTCAGAACGGCTAATTACTGTGAGCGCCAGGCGGAAAAATCATAAATTCGACAGTCAGCTCCTTCATTTTAAGTGAACGAATAAATATCTAAATAAGTCTTCGGGATCTGCCACTAAACGAATTTCATAAGCTTAAAGTGCTAGTTTAAGAGGAGTTTTTTCGAGCATTCATGTGATCCTTCCTGTGTTGTTCTGCTTACAATCCTTGAGGCTATACCTTAGTGTCTACAAGAAGATGGGCTGCAGCTGACACTCAAATGATACGTATCGGGACCGTCTCGCCAGAATTTTTTATTTTTTAGCTAATTTTTTTGGCTCTTTTTAAAAATTCTACCTTCATCTACCTGACTTCTTTTTTAAATTTTCAAAGAGTGAGCCAGAGTCTGAATTGAAAACATTTATTCTATTCTTGATCTAAACGAGAAAGGTCTCGTAAGTATTATACAATGGTTCCTTACATAGCTATTGTAGGTAAGAAGAGTTGCAGCTACCTGAAATGAAGGGGAATAATTAGCGAAAAATTAAAGAAAGTTCAATGATGTATGAGAGTGGAATTTATTTCCTAAAATGCAAAACGAAAATGAAAATGAGATGAGGAGATGGTAAAAAATCTTGACTTCAAAAGATATCAAATATTTTGAGGTTTGAGACTGAAAAAAGAACTGCTCGTTTTATCCCTCGCCATCTTCTCGCATCAGGAGTCAAATCCAATTATCTTTCCTTGTATTAGTGATCCAGGCAACTAAGCTAGCTTTAAAGGTAACCTGGTTGCGCCCGAGACTAACTGAAGGGGACTCTCAGCAGAATTAATTCCCCGTTTGCTCGTTCTAGTTCTGGGGCGTACCTATACTTAAAAAATCTTGACCTCAAATGATATCAGACATTTTGAGGTTTGAAATTGAAAACAGAGTTTGAAAGAGCTGCTTTTCTTTTCTCCTTTTGTAATTTTCAAGAGATTACTATCCCCCCCCCCTCTCCTTTTCTAATTTTTTTTAGATACATACCTACTAATTTTGTGATAAGATCTCATAGGCTTCGCGGAATTTTTACCCTTTTTGAGGGTTTTTTTGTGGTTATATCTGTTATTTTTGGTTTTTCTGCACATGCTGAGACCATAAGACGCTTATTAAAAAGGAGGAAAATGTTAAGCAATGAATATTGGTGGATAAGGATTCATTACAAACAAAGTTCCTTCTTGATGTTATTCTTCCCTTGGAGATGAAAAATATTTCTATCCAAATTTTAAAGACAGGGAGAACAAAATTGAATACAGGCACAAGAAAATACTGCTAGTTTTTACTGCTGCCTGCATTTATCCTCTTCAAACGGAGTTATGTGGTGATGCTGAAACTAAGGACATGACTTGAAGAACTACTTTTAAAAAAAAAAAAAAAAAAAAAAAAAAAAAAAAAAANAAAAAAAAAAAAAAAAAAAAAAAAAAAAAAAAAAAAAAAAAAAAAAAAAAAAAAATTGGTCAACTTTGGTCGGAATGACATTTACCTAATTGTGTATCCAAAATTTTACAGTTGGTTACCTTTGCATAACCTCTGCTTGATTCCGCACAGAATAATTCCAACAGGGATCAGTTAATATATTTTGAAAGATGTGCTCCAATTTATTTTCAAATTAAAAAAATTCCTTCTGAAATCAAACTGATTTTCTCAAAAAATTTAGAGGAGGTAAATCTCTCAAATAAAATAAAATAGCATTAGCAAATAATTTGCGAGAAATTTTCTTCTTGCGCATTTTAAGTGTTGGAACATTTACCTAATTTTAATCGTAGGTTGTTATGAATGTCCAAGGCTAGCAGTCATGTGAATTCTTGGATGTACATATTCACAAATGAAGTCATTGAAAGTCAATAATATCAGTAAGCTATGAAAGGCTAAAAAATACTTCAAAGATGAGCATAAGAAAATTCTAATGTCAGAGTCCTTGTATATTCGAAGTGAAATAGTTTACTTAAACAATGTACTTAAAATTTCTGAAAAGACACATTGCACACACACACTGACTAATGTGTACAAACAATACAACATTGATACATGCGAGAAATGGTACGAACACAAACCGGACCCCAGGACCCGGTTACTGAATCCGCAGACGTTACAATAATCTGGAATACGCAAATACAAACCGACATTTGCGTTCCGGCGAACAAGCCAGATATTATAATCAAAAACAAAAAGGAGAAGACCTGCATCATTGTCGACGTTGCTATCCCGTCAGACTACAACATCGTCCAGAAAGAAGCCGAAAAGCGAACCAAATATAAGAACCTGGCAATCGAAACGCAAAGAATGTGGGGGATGAAAACACGAGTTGTTCCGGCAATAATTGGAGCAACAGGCACCATTTCTAAAAGTGCAGCTAAGGCAATCTCAGAGATTCCGGGCAGACACAACCTCAGCGCTCTCCAAAAGACAGTCATCTTGAAGACAGCTCATATTGTTAGAAAAGTCATGGACTGAAGTACCTGAGAAGTGAGGTACACTTTTGCCGTCCTTGAGACGTGATACATATAAGAACATAAATTATCATGAGTGGCGGTAGCCACATCCGGGCAAGTAACCTATCCTCCAACAATTGGCAACACAGCACAGCCCGGTCGAGGCAACGACACCATAGTTACACGAACTTGGCTTATTTGGGTTTTTAGTTGCGGTTTCAAAAGCTTTTCAAAGAAGTAACTAAAATTAGCTTGTGAGTACTAAAATTAACTTGTCATAGGTACTTACAGTTTTGCTTGCGAACAAATGAACCACAGATGGAGGAAGGTAGGTACACAGAACTTGTAGCACGGTAATAAAGGTAGAGACAAAGTTTAGAGATAGTAGTGAACAATAAAGGGAAGTTTCATTAGTATGATTTGGACCGAGTTTAACAGAAAGGAACCAAGCCACATCAGCTATTGCCAAGTTTAACTGGACAATTAAATTTTTTACGAGAGAATGTTTGTTCGGATTTCTCGGGAAATTTTAAAGAATTTGCTTCGTACCATGCAGAATTTTCACTGAAAGCACGAAAATCCGCACAACCGTTTTCATGTAAAAAATTAAATTGCCCGATTAAATTTGGCAATAGCTGATGTGGCTTGGTTCCTTTCTGTTTAACGCGGTCCATTTAGTTTGCATTTCGAAACAACAACATTAAATTATTTATGAGTTTAGTTTGTGTAGGTAGGTATGTTTACATCTCGCGATAACCTATAGTCTGTCCCAAATAGGAAGAGCGCTGGAAAATCAGAATAATTAGCACTATTTGGCGGGTTGGAGGTACCTCAACCCTTGTTACCTGTCATCTAGTCGCCTCTCAAATGCGTCGGACAGAGGGCCACAAGTCACCTCGAGGCAACGCATACTCCCTTCGCATCTTTCCGCGGTGGTTTTCCCCGAGGCCCAGGAGCGGATTCCCGGCGTAAGACGCCGACGCGCCGCGGAGCTCATAACCAACCCTCTGTACGGTGCGGGGTTTGCTCGGTGATTAGTCGGACACAATAGAACGAACGATACCTTGCTTCTACCAAGTGCAAATTATTCTGATTTTCCAGCGCTCTTCCTATCTGGGACGGACCATAAAAGCGAAAATACAAACATTGATTGAATTGACTTGACTGTGACGTCAACTAGCTATCCGACACGAAGTCACGACGGCAGGGAATTCAAAATTCTTAGAAACCAGTTGTTAATAGATAAAAAAACAAATCGGAAAATGAGTGATTCACGCAAATCTATGTTTTAATCTCAGTTTCTCTCCAAGCGTGGAAAAGAGGGTCGTGATTCAGAATTCACCGGCCGGGATTCACTTGATTCACTCTGTTCACTGATGACAAGGAATAATAGCTACTTATTTATTATTCTAAATATGATGATGATGATGATGAGATTCTTTCCAAGGGATCAGACAATTTTTCAAGACAAAATATGGAGCAGCGACGCAGAGCAGCTAACTGACGCCATGGCACTGGCGGCACTGGCGGTGCGTCGTGAATGGTCGTGAATTGAAAAACTACAAAAACCCTCAAAAACATTTTTCGGGCAAAAAATCCGGTCGAGGAAATTGACGTGTCACTTCCTTTTAATCAAGTATAAGATAGGCAAAAACCTTTGATGAATTCCCAAGGTTCACTAAGACTAATAATCATCAAAAAGTTCCAAAAACTTACTCGAAAGGAAAAAAATAAAATGAAAAATAAATCCCTTGCCAAAAATAAATAAAAAACCGATTTTGAGATAAATCCCTCGAATGAACTTGAAATCACAAAATCGGTCGAGGATGTCAATTGAAACTTTCCCCCCTTTAATTATGAGCTCCGCAACAAGCGTGACTCGCTTGTACCTTTTCATACACGAGCCGCACGAATTCATCTCTTCTTCTCTCCTCTCCTTCCGTCCATGGACAGAGGTCCAAAATTTTTCGGATTTACTGACGCGACCGGCTGCGGCTCGATGCTCTCAGTGAATCGGTGCCTTCTTATCATCCCTGATGTCGGCTTCAAGTCGGTTGCAATTTCACCAGTCGACCCATTTTTCCATAACCACATGTTAGACTTTTTCGAAACATGATTCATCTGAAACATGGATTTTTTTTTTAAGGGAGCTTACCATTTGCTTTGGACGGTAGGTAGGTTGTAAGTAATAATTGTTCTTATACTCTATCAGTTAAGTATAAAATACATCTGTACCATTGGATGACATTTCGACAGACACGTTAGGTCCGGACAAGTGAGGGGATTTCTGAATCGCAAAATTATTAGTGGAATTGTTATAGTGGAGGAGTTGAGTCCCTTCACGGAATGAGCCCCACTTAAGTCGACAGGTTGTACGTGTTTCTCTCTGACTTATGTGTCATCTTAGTATAATCCACCCATGTTTACGCACCGAGCCGCAGCCGGTCGCGTCAGTAAATCCGAAAAATTTTGGACCTCTGTCCATGGACGGAAGGAGAGGAGAGAAGAAGAGATGAATTCGTGCGGCTCGTGTATGAAAAGGTACAAGCGAGTCACGCTTGTTGCGGAGCTCATAATTAAAGGGGGAAAAATTTCAGTTGACATCCTCGACCGATTTTGTGATTTCAAGTTCATTCGAGGGATTTATCTCAAAATCGGTTTTTTATTTATTTTTGGCAAGGGATTTATTTTTTTTTTTAACTTTTTGATGATTATTAGTCTTAGTGGACCTTGGGAATTCATCAAAGGTTTTTGCCTATCTTATACTTGATTAAAAGGAAGTGACACGTCAATTTCCTCGACCGGATTTTTTGCCCGAAAAATGTTTTTGAGGGTTTTTGTAGTTTATATCAGGTCGTTTTTGGGTGAATAAGTACCTAAAGGTCTGGCTGTACGAAGAGCTAGCAAAACCGAAGCGTCGAAAAAACACAAGCAGTGTTGTTGATTTCTCCATAAGCCACCATGTTAGAAATGCCGGTTTGGTTCACACTTTGTATAAGTCAGAAATTAAATCCCTATGTGAATAAAATCCAGGAGTAACATACATGAATGGATTTATTATGGCTTTGACCATCTATTTATAGCAAAATTTACACAAATTAACATCGATTGACTTAAAAAATGTCGAAAAAACACAAGCAGTCGTTGCTTTTCCCGTAAGCCGCCGTGATAAGAAATGCTTGTCGGTTCACACTTGGTTTAAGTCTCAATTTACTTCCTTTTTGGAATATTATTCAAGAGTATGATACATTAATGGATTCACTATGACTTTAACTACCCGTTTGCAGCAAAATTTGCAAAAATTAATGATGATTGAATTAAAAATGTCGAAAAAACACAAGTAGTTCTTGATTTCTCTATAAGCCACAATGATGATAAGTGCCGTCGGGTTCACACTTTTCGGAGCACAAGCGGCTCGGAAAGGCCCGTTAATGGATTGACTTCATCGGCGCTCCAGTACATTGCGACTCTATTGTACTCTATGGTTCAGAGCGAATCGGAGAACCGGAACGAAAGCAGAGTGCTACTCAGCGCTCCTGGTGGAGAAAAGTGAAAGTGAAAACTAGGGTTCCGGCGTTAGCCGCGAGAGAGCGCACCAATGCTGATTCTGAAACGAATCTGCAGGTGTTCATTGGTTGAGATGTAACTGCATCATGAGAATGTGGCCACCACAATTGAGTCCTTATTTTTACTGAACTTCAGACAGTGGGAAACGCACACAGAACTGTTGTCAAATTAAATGATGTTTTTAATTATTAATAATGGAACTATCGTGATCTTTTTATCCAAAGGATTGACGCCAAATCACGGATCGGTTGGGAACAATTAAATCTATGAATCGCTGCGTTGCAGCTAGTGTCTTTTGTCCCACCAATAACAAAAAATTATGTTGGTACCTGCACTTGGTATAAAGATTGACAACTGACTTGACCTATTTAATTTATTATCTTATGTGTTCTTAATGTAGTAAATAAGTCTGGAGATCTAAGTATTGGCATGAGTTCATTAGAAAAAAAGGCTCATCTGAATGTGAGAGGCCAAAGCGGTACTTACGGTCACCATACCTGGGTTCGTAGGCTCACCCTCGTACCTACTGAGACGGCAATCTCCATCTCTTGATCGGAGGATATGCCGCACCTAGTTGGTAAGAGTGGAGAGGCATTTATGATTACATTGATACCATGGGGTCTAATTGTATTTAGCCTTGATTAACACGATCACACTTATTCCAATGGAACTAGGCAGGAACACGTACCTACGAATCTTACTACTGTAGTCCTCGTAACAGATAAGCAATTTATTCTGTTACGCTTTTGAACAGAGGAAGAATGGACGCACCCATTTCACACAGTAATCGATGCAAGAAAATGAAGCCTTCATTGTATTTTTATCATCAACTTATGAAATTATGAGAATAAAACGGGTACATACCTTTCATTAAAGACCTTGTTATACATTGTTGGGCAAAATGAAGTTTCTAACAACTCCTGACGCAAAATCAAAGAGACTCAGAAGAAACCAATTTGAGCAAATGCTCACAGTCAAAGACCTTTGATTATGTGACATTAAGTTGACCTATGATTGAACTGTTCCGAAAAGGGATGGAATTGTGCCTCACATACTCAGGTTCGCAAGCCACGCGTAACAAGAACGGTAGAAGAGATAGGAGGATTCCAAGATAAATCATGAAGGAAACATGTTCTTAATGTAAATAACATACACTTCAGAGAAGCATAATCACTCCAGAGCACATAGGTTGATGGCAAGATATAGAGCGAATAAATTTTGGTCGAAGTTCAGTGACAGTCGCATGTGAAGACCGAGGCTCATATTCCAATAATTTTTAGACTTTAGTAGTGAGAATACATTCTGTGATGTAAATGCTGCTTCCTTTGGAGAGTTTGGCACAATTTCGGTGTAATTTCTTTGACGTAACTTACCGGAATTACATCTATCGCTTCGGTCAGGTAGTGACATAAACATGAGGACATAACCTCACTTAAAATTTTGTCACATATCGTTCAATAAAATAAAGATATCACTTGAACATTTTAAGAGAAACTAAGGTAATAGCATATCGGGCTCCAGTAGAACACGTGAGACGTAATAATATGAGTAATAGTAGTTAGCATCTACAAAGAATTAAACTCTTATCCAAATTAGGTAAATCTATTCACAACTAGTCAAAGAGGTTGGTAACGACCGACCAGAAATCACTTGAGATTTTTAAGAGACCAATGAAGTAGTTATCGGGATAAAAGTGGGCGTAATAATATAAGTGTGTAATATTAGTTAAGATCTAAAATGAATTGAACTTTTAAATTAAATCTGTTCATTATTCACAAATAAATACAGCAGCTGGAGGTTGGTATAATCGACGACGTTTCGTTCCCGTCACTCGGACGGACCTGAACGGAACGGAATCAACCAATAGCATTGATTGAACCACTACCGGTTTTTTTCTAAATTCAAAAGATTACAGCTAAAATTGTGAAAGATATTAGCCGATGCTGAATTATCCGTGCGATGAAGCCCTATTAAATGTGGTAGAAATGAAATCCTCATATCCTCAACCTTGATCCTTTGTAGGTTTCACTGGAATCGGCCAACGTGTAAGCGAGAAATCTGCTGTGAAAGGTGGTCTTGACGGGGAGGTCGGCAGTCAGTTTAGTCGTTTTTACGTAATTTCTCTTCTAAAACATTTGGAATGTTAAAATAAAGTCAAAAGCGGCACACACGGTAACATGGCGATTCTTTAGGTACCCACTTTTATGGGTCTAAGGTTTACCGTTATCGCGGAGTTTGAGTGACTTTCTCAGGACCCTGGATTCTTGAAATTCAAATTTCCCGGCAAAGTAAAAAGTAAAATTTTCCTTGTTTTGGGTCATTAAGTGCTTATAACTTTTTGAAAACTCAATGGATCTTAATGAAACCCTTAAACGCCATCCGGCTAACTTAGCTGCGTCCCTAGACACCAAGATCGTTGGAATCCGTGCCGCCGTTTGCTCTGAATTCCATTCTAAATCGAATCAATTTTCAGATTAAGGGAGTTGCCTGTGACTAAGAGTGTCGGCCACCCGTTTGTTATCGGGACTTTAGTAGGACGTCATTTTCCTCGACCGGGGGTGGCTACCGCCACTCTTGATGAAACAACGACTTTGATCAGTTGAAATTTCTTAAAAATTAATAATGCAAAAACACGTTCTAAATTCAAGGAATGATGCCTATGCACTGGTTTAAACCTTTTGAAATGAGTTGCAATGATTTCCATAAATGTTCGCAGCACATTTATATTTAATACGGATGGCCAATTGCAGGCAAAATTTCGAGGCACGAATGTAAATGCGGCGCGGGTGATTTGAAATAGTGACCAAAAAACGGCAATTACTTAATTAGCGATTAATTAACTGCGTAATGAATCAGCTCCAAAGAGCCTCCCAAAAAAAGGGCCTTTTTTGGCCCCTTTTGTGAAACTCGGGGATTTCATTCAAATGTGGCCTAAACGAAACCTTATGATGACCCAAGACTCCAGTAAAAATTTTAGCTTGAGTATACGTCTGGTTTCGGAGATACAACGTTGCAAAGTTTGCATATTTAAGCTTTAAAAATCTTCATATTTTCAAATATTATCTTCCTAAAACTAACATGAGAGTGAATTTTACAATACTGAAACAAAGCGTAAACGAAGCATAATGATAAAGCAAGTCTCCAGTAAAAGTTTCAGCTTATGTATGACCCCTGTTTAGGTAGTGCAACGTTGCAAAGTTTACCTTTCTGAGCTTTAAAAATACTCATATTTTTGAGTTACTTATTTAAAAACCAATTTTAGTGAATGTCCAATTGTATTTTGTGTCACGAAATTAACCCCTAGTGGTACTCGTGGATGCATAGTGCATTGATGTAAGGCTACAATAATTTCAAGTAACACAGCGTTGCAAAGTTTACATCTTATACCTCTGAACATGTCTTTTCAATTGTTTTTTTATTTAAAAAAAACCTTTGATCAAACATGTCTCGGTATTTTAAAGCAAAATGTTAGGACTCTATAGTTAGAACTAGATGACAATTGGTATAAAAAATTACACTGTTATGCCTATTTTTTTGTTTTCCTTCAACATTTATACATAAAATAATTTTAAAATTAGGATACTTCCAAAAATAATAATCTGATTTCAAAATCAAATTCAAGAGACTTTGTCATGCTTAATGGAATACTCATCATCAGCGTTTCTTTCAAAATCCAACAAATTCTGCCTCGCCATAGTTGCCAATTCGACCTTTTATTAAGAAAAATTAAAAAATAAACATAGAATCCGGAATATTTCGAGTTTTTTTAAGTATAAATTAATCTTGATCTAGAGAATACATTTATTACGCCTAGAAAAAATAATGCGTTTATCCATTGCATCCGTTCTTGTTCCTTTAGTGTTCATTTAATCATTTATTTGTTTTTTCTTTTTTTTTCTTAATGTTAAAGTTTAAGATTAGCGACAGTGTCAAGAGTGTCAAGAGTGTCAAGACATTTTCCATAGATTTGCAGGCAGAACTTGTACCGATGTGTGATAAATTCATGCAAAAAAAAAAATAAATATAAAAAATGGGAAAAAAATGAAGAAAAAAATAAAAAAAAATTATAATTGTTATTTAAAAAATGTAAAAACATTAAACATGTAAAAAAAATAAAATAAGTAAAGTAAAAATTAAAAAAGTAAAGCAAAGTTATGAAAAACAAAAATCAAATATCAATTCTTAGAGAATTCCTTGTTTTAATTTCTCATTTATTTATCGTTTTAAAAGAAGTATTAATAAACTTGATCATATAGTATTTTTGCCAATACCAATTGTCACTCGGAACTGACCTCAACCCTCGATATGTTGCCTTGATATCAGGTATTACATTCATAGACGTCATCTTTAACTACCATAAATAATAATTTCAAGAGTTTAACGTTGTTAGCTTGGCAACGCTGTACCACCACCAATCAAAGTATCCCTGTTTATTTGAACATACATCTACAAATGACACGTGGGTAGATTTTACTCCTCAAATTCGAAAACAAGATCCACGAAAATCGCTCTTTAAACGCGGAACTTCAAAATATAAACATTTTTAAAGCTCAAATAAATAAACTTTGCAACGCTGTATCATTGAATTTGTGTTTACGCTCGCGGTAAGGCCTTTATGGAAGACGTATCTTATTATAAAATTACACCTAAACCCCATAAATATATATTTTGGTGATCAGTAAGTTCGTCTTTTTATAAAAAAACTAACCAACATGAGCATTTTTATAGGTCTTTGCGGTGTCAACTTTGCAACGTTGTATCAAGAGAATTAGCAGTATTATTGTATCAATAGATGTATGCATTCAATAATAAGACTAACTGTTGGTTAAATGTCACAAAATATCATAAAATGTCCGATGGAAGTGTTTTCGAAAATAAGATACTTGAAAATATGCGAATTTTTAAAGCTTAAATATGTAAACTTTGCAACGCTGTATCTCGGAAACTAGACGTATACTCAAGCTAAAATTTTTACTGGAGGCTTGTCTCACCATAGGGTTTCATTTCAGCCACATACGAATGAAATCCCCGAGTTTCAAAAAAGGGGCCACTTTTTGGGAGGCTCTTTCGCCTGTAGGCGAGGAATTAAGTTTGCCAGCCAGAGTGCAAAGGGTTTTGAGTTTCGTTAAGTTTTTGCGGAGATATATCAAAATAACGCCAAAGTTGAACGGGTTCGTGTAAGATACAGTAGCGGCTCCCATTTTCGTTGTTGGAGATCTCTATAGGCTTGACGGGGTCGCTACCGCTCCTAGTAATAATAATAATTCCTTATAATAATATAATATAATAATAATAATTCCTAATAATTCCTTCTACATCCAGAAATGGCAATAGCGATCACACTCCACAACATCTTGTGGTTGTGCCTGATGAGAGCGTTGCTGCTACTCCACAGTCGCAGCCCGCCTCGCAAGGCCCAAAAAACAAACAGAGAATCACTTGGACACAGGAAATGAACGAATATGTGATTCGCTGTTATTTTGAAGTTACCAAACTCGAGTCAACAAGAGAACCCCATGGAGCAGCGCTGCATCGGAAAGTATTGGATCGTTTTCCGGAGCTGCAACATCTAACAGTGCAGCATATGTTACGACAACGGCGATCAATAGTCAATAAGCAACGAGTAGCTCCAGACAGGCTAAATCAAATTAAAGAAGAAGTAGCAAAAGAGATGCAGAATATAGGAAGCGAAACCCAGGAAGTAACGCCCACAAGTAATCAGCCACGTGTAGTCGTTGTGATAGCCGCACCTACAACTCTTCCCGTTCCAGGACGAAGGCGAACCAAGTGGACCAAAGAAATGAACGAGCACATAGTGCGCTGCTACTTCGAAATCACTCGGAACGAAACTACTGACCTACCCTATAGTGGAGATTTGCATAGAATGGTGCTTGAAAGGTTCCCTGAACTGAGGAGCAAGTCGATTCAGAACATATTGGACCAAAGGAGATAAATTTTTGCCAACAAACACTCCTTGAGGCTGACATAAATCGAATCAAGAGGGAGGTCGCCAACAAGCTGCAGCTTCTAGAAACGGAGAGAATGGAGCAAGGAAATTTGAGGGATGCTACCCAAGTAGTGGCTAGTGCGGAGAGTTCGGCAGGATCTAGAGGAGTAGAGATACGTGCTACATTTGCGCAGAAAAGAGCAAGAGCTGAAAACCCAACCAGTTCGTCTCCCAAAGCCACAGTGGTGTTCGAAAAGTTCCTGTCACAGTTCAAGCATCTAGAGCCTGCGAGTAGACCCACACTGAAAAAAAAAAAAATGATATTTTCAACCCCAGGCGGCGTTGTTTGAACCATTGCAATTAGTAATTTTGGGTGACAAATCAATTGCGGGTTAATGTAAACAAGGTGAAAAAGCTTACTTTGACTAATTTGAAATAGTAAAGCCGATCATTCAGATACTTCCCTCAACACATGCAAGTGTTTCGACTTGTTCCACACCGACCGATGCCCGCGGTGAGAGCGACGGCGGACTGCCAGTTACCCTCCACTTGAGGGCGTAGGGGCGAACTACCACCTGGCGGAGACGAGCGAGGGACTCGTTACATCGAACCGCCGGGGCGCCTCGCGGGCCGGAGGGGGTTCTCCGGTATACCGCCCGCGGGGGACAGCCCCTGAACATGACCTCCGATGCGGGGGGCGGCCTGGGCCCGGACTCACCGGGGTCCCATCCAAGCCGCCAAGTTGCAAGACCGCCTGAAAACCCGAGCTGCGGGCAGAAGGCCGAACGGCGGACCCTCTGGTCGCAAGGCCTGGTCCACTGCAACGACCGTGCGTGGTGCCCCGCGTGCGACAGTCCAAGATTCGCTCTGGGCCGAAGGCTCGAACAGGGTTGAACACCGACGGGGGCCTCTGTCTCTGTCCTGTCATCTGGCCGTGAGGCAGGGGCCGGCCGGGAGCCGAGCTGGGACCACTGGCGGGACGGACCAACCGGCGACTCGCCTCACCCGGCCGACGGCGTCAACCGCCGGCCGGGCCTGGGCTCTGCCCGCAGGAGCCTCGAGCTCCGAGACGGGATCGCAAAGGTAGTCCGTATCTTAACCAGCTGCCGGACCCGCGCCTTATGACGCGCGTGCTTTTCTGACTAACGAGCGCTTGGCGGCGGGCGGCCTGGTGACGCAGGTCGCTGACTTTGCCGGAGCACACGACTCGGGAACTAGGATAAACCGCGAAGTATCGAAGCGGGCCGACCAGAACCGGCCCGCTAGACAGAGTCCCGAGTCCGACACAAGGAGCGAGCCTGCCGGCGGGCGGAGAACGCCTCTAACGGCGGACCGCTGTCAAAGCCGGGGCTCTTATTGTTAGCCCGGGGCCCTCACCGCGCACAACTTGTGTAAACCCCACTCTGATACGGCTCCGGGCTCGGACTCGTCGCCGAGGGGTTTCGAGGAAGCTCGCCGTCCGGTTGACGCCGTCACCCTTCGTAGCCGCCGGGCGGGTCCCTGGTTAGCCAGGTGTAGCCGCGGTGGGTGATTTAGAGCGCCGCACAAGACCTTAGGGTCCGGGGGTGGTCGTCTTAGGGATTTCCAGATACGGGTCCACGCGGCTTCGTCGGAAAGGATTACCCCCTTTTGGTAGGAAAGACTCCGGTCCGGTACACTAGACCAAAGCCCAAGCAATTCCAAGTGTTTCGACTTGACATTTAGAATTCTGGATTCTACTATTTCTCACGAGTAAAATCAATCCTTTGAAAATGTTAATTTAACGTATCAAAGGGTAGACATTTTGAGAAATGTTTGTAAAAAATTGCCTACTTTGATAAATTGTAAAGAAAAAACTATATCATACGCACATTTAGAACCGTTGCTATTCAGCAATGCATGTGACCTTCCTTCAAATTGACCTACCAATCGGGATTTGAACCTGGGACCTGCCTATCACGAATCGAATGCGCTACCTATTGAGCCAACGGGGCTTCTGATTGAGCGCTGAGAATTTGAGCTATATAAGTGATAAAATTATGTTCGATTATTTTTATTGTTAAATATGCGTGAGAGCGAAAGGCTAAATATTTTTTTGGACTTAGAAAAACTGCATACGAGTAAAAAATAATATGTATCATAAATATTTTAAAAATGGTATACTTTCTAAATTACCTTTATTATACATGAATATTTAATAAAAAATAAATTTTAATATTTTGTCGCCTGTTTCTTCCTTTTTCGGTTTTTTAAATTTCATGATAAGTAACGTGCATCAATTTTTTTAAAATGTTTAGAACACCTTAGATAAAGGTAGATATTCAAAAAATCATTAGACATGAAAAAACTCTGGTTTATTCGTTTAAAACACGTGTTTTGTATCGAGCTTTCTTGGTTTAAAGAGGTGGCGCTGTAAATTTAATTTTTTTTTTTCAAGGTCCGCTCGGAGCATCCTCAGTATCAGAGCCATAAAATAAGAATAATAATAAAGAACATAATTTAATTCATATTTTTTTTAAACATGGTGTTCAAAGTTCAGAACTTTATATTTTAATAAGAGCTTCATATTATAAATAATCGTTTCATAAAAAGTAAGTATGCAAATCGCATCCTAATTTTTTTAAAAGGTTTTTGCTTTTCTTTTGAAATATCTACCTTTTTTCTTGTATCAACATTTCCTGGCATGGGAACTAGGCATGAAGACTAGGATTTTATTTGTATGCATAAAATTAATCTCATGATTTGTGCAAAGGATTTAAAAGAGGATAAACATTTGTTGACTTTCAAAGAAAAACAAAGGATAGGAGTGATGGGATGACAAATAGCGCTCATACTGTTGTTTGCCTAACTCTTCATTTGGAGGCGTTTTTGAGAATTGGTTAGTTTTACTATTTGTAATTCGTTGGTTCGGCAAAAATATTTTTCGGTATAACTTAGCAAACGGTAGAACAAACTATTGCAATTATTGTCTTAATACTTTATTTTACTTTGTTTTAAACAATTTCTTCTGGTCACTAAAACTCTTTGAGATTTATTAAATCCACTCGTATCTTTGTTGGTGTAACCACACAAATTATTCCATCAACTGATTGGATGGTCATTTTAACCCTTTATTGCACAATGATGCCATATGGCAACATTTGGTTTTTTATTTTTCTAAAATCAGGATGTAGATGATTTTTTGATGTGTTTGGTGATACCGGTCGGCATCGGTACAGCGGCCATGCATAAATTTTCCCCCACTCCCAATCCAGGGCTGCAAACTGTAAAAGAAACGCTCATTTGTCAGGTTGGTCGGTCTGAGGGTCACCGGTGAGGTCACCACTTTCGCTGGTCGGTGGTTGGCTGCCCTGTGGTGCTGATGGGCTGGGAAAATCCATGCTGTTATGTTGCTTTCTGTAGTTTTTTGATAGCCAATCAGAATTATTACAGCATTATTACGCAGTTTTATAGAGATCAAAAAGTAAATGTTGCCAATCGGCATCACCGAGCAACTAGGGGACAACTTTTGAATGTTTACTCAAGGTATCATGCTCGCGAGTACATGCGTTAAACGCGCGTTTCAGTCAGTTTTATTAGATTTTGCTATGAAAATGCTGTGTTGAGTGCCTGAAACAATGGCTACATAAAGAGGAGGAGCGCCCGCGAATAGACGAAATCGTCAAGTGTCTTGGTGAAAATCCAGAGAAATCTGATTATTCAGACCTGGCCAGCAGCTTGGATAAAGACGAATAAATTCCAAATTTTTTCAAGGAATAAATTCCATTTCTCTGCATTATTTTTCACATTCTTTCATTTTGTATACACCTAGGGTATTTAAACTTTAATTAATTTTTTAAAAGTAAATATTTTGGTCGGACGTTGGACCTAGGTCTAATTTTTTGGTACCTACGCTTGGAAACGCAAGAGTTTTTCTTCCCCGGAGCGCCGTAGCATTCAATTTTACCTACGATTTCTCATACTTTTTCTTTCTTTTATCATTCTAACTTTAAGTTAATACTCCAATTTATTAGCTCAAAATTTTCCACTTCCAAGTCTTTCAATTTTTTTTGGAAAATTTTCAAAGTGTTCGGTGATGCCGTTTGGCAACATTTGGTTTTGTGCCCCAAAAAAGGTCAAAAGGTCAAAATTTTCAAAAACGGCAAAAGACGTGTCCATTTTTTTTCCATAACCTACAACATATATTTTTTTCATCAAAATCGGTGATCCAAAATTAATGCGTGCAACAAAGGGTTAAGCAACTTGTCATTTCTAGTTTTAACACATGTCTCTTCTGTTAAATTAGATAAAAAAAAAACAAAAATATGATTTTTGTACAAAATTTCGGCCCAATCCAAAAAATGTCACTAATTACCAAAAATAAAAATAAAAATCAGGCACCCAAAAAATATGATGGCAGTACCGTTTGGATTCATCATTTAAAAGGAAATTATATCAAAACGGCCCAATTTCCTCTTTCATGATATAGGTACTGAACACCCCAACGTTTTTCACCAAAAAAAAAACAAACAAAAACAAATTAAACACCTATAAGGTATGATGACCTGAACATGTTTTGATCCATCGCTTTAAAGGAGCATGATATCAAATCGGCCCATGACATCTCTGAAATATGCCCAGCCCATCTCTGATCAATACCTAATTTTTTCGAGACCTTCCGACTCATCGCTGAGGAGACACTGATCATTACTTGACCCTTAGTGTATGTCCTTGTTTAGATGTCAAAGAGGTCCATATGAGAACTGTAATGAATTTTTTTTCTTTAAAGCAATAAAAAACAAAAAATCGTCATAAAATTGAAAAAAAAATTCGAAGAAAAAAAAAAGGAATGGGCCGGCCGGCCGTACATACAAGTGGTAGATAATAGGGTGATTATCGTCTCTCTTGCATATATGCATGAACAAGTATCGTCGTCAAAAGGAGGATCAGTCCTTCTCGAAATCGTCATTGAAAGATAGACTGAAAGATATTCACACATGAGTGAACAACTTAACAACTTTCAAGCAATGCCATATTCTTTGTTTGCTCCTGATAGAAGGCCTTACAAATTACTGAACCTTAGCGTATTATTGCGAATATTATGTGCCTCCTACTTACAACGCTTCTTTCTCAACAACTTCATGGATGTTGGCAAGACCGGGTCGGTCACCCATGCCAAAATGTCGGGGCATACCAATGTATCTATTTTTCCCCCTTTTTTTGTACGTGCCGGCCGACCCATTCCTTTTTTTTTCTTCGAATTTTTTTTCAATTTTATGACGATTTTTTGTTTTTTATTTCTTTAAAGAAAAAAAATTCATTACAGTTCTCATATGGACCTCTTTGACATCTAAACAAGGACATACACTAAGGGTCAAGTAATGATCAGTGTCTCCTCAGCGATGAGTCGGAAGGTCTCGAAAAAATTAGGTATTGATCAGAGATGGGCTGGGCATATTTCAGAGATGTCATGGGCCGATTTGATATCATGCTCCTTTAAAGCGATGGATCAAAACATGTTCAGGTCATCATACCTTATAGGTGTTTAATTTGTTTTTTTTTTTTTTTTTTTTTTGGTGAAAAACGTTGCGGGGTGTTCAGTACCTATATCATGAAAGAGGAAATTGGGCCGTTTTTATATAATTTCCTTTTAAATGATGAATCCAAACGGTACTGCCATCATATTTTTTGGGTGCCTGATTTTTATTTTTATTTTTGGTAATTAGTGACATTTTTTGGATTGGGCCGAAATTTTGTACAAAAATCATATTTTTGTTTTTTTGGAAGGATATCATGTATTTTTGGTATGACTTCTACGCAGTATCAGGCAAAGAGAGTTCCCATTTTAAATTTAAAAGTTGTTCCCGGGCGCGAAGTAGAGAGGTAACGACCCCCCGGACGCCCCTCCCCCCCACTCGAGAGCGGCCCACCTTTTTTGAAGGAAGTTTCGTTCAAAACCGCAAGTCAATAATCCGTAATCGTTCTCGAGACATCAATAAGAAGGATCCATATTTTTGGCACACCCTGTGTCACAGAAACAAAACCGCAAGGCTAGAGGCCCGACTCAATGCTAGGTAATTGAAACAGATGCGCTCGCTGGCAACGTGTACGCAACTACTATTTTCTATTGTTTTCCAGTGACTAGCGGCGGGTATGTTGCTGCCGGACCACCTCCACGTAGGCAATTTTTTATACATCGTCCGTCCGCAACTCTTGCTTAGCAGTGGTATGGGATTCCGCTCGCCGCGCCCTCTCGCGCCTATGTACGCAACTGCTTGCTCACGGCTCCAACCAACTTCTGTTTCAATTCTTCCCTATCCAGTCGGGCCTGGTCAATATTAAAATCGTGACCAAGTTGGGTCACTTGACGTAATGCATAATTCTCATTGGCTACGCACGATAGAAACTGAGCCGTGAGCAAGCAGTTGCGTACGTTGGCGCGAGAGTGCGCGGCGAGCGGAATCCCATACCACTGCGCTGATTGGCTAAGCGAGAGTTGCGGACGGACGATGTATAAAATATTGCCTACGTGGAGGTGGTCCGGCAGCAACATACCCGCCGCTAGTCACTGGAAAACAATAGAAAATAGTAGTTGCGTACGTCGCGTCGCCAGCGAGGGCGCTGCGAGCGCTTCTGTTTCAATTACCTAGCATTGAGTCGGGCCTCTAACCTTCCATACTCTCTGGGCGATAGATAGAGGTTATGATATTGTTTTGTTCGGAACATCGGAACTTCGGAAATTTTGGATCGTATTTGAGCAGAATATCATCGCAATTTCTCCAGGCTCCTTTCTCTTTCTTTGTCATATTATTTCTGAAATTAATAACAATATAAAGTCTTGAATGGTTTTCTTATTGTACGCACGAAACGTTTTCAATTTTATGCTGCCCTAAGGCATAATGCTTCCAAATATCATGAATCTTGCATCTCTCTCTAGGTACCTTTTTGGTTGTGAGTTTTCCTATTTGTCTCTGGTTTTCCTTTATGATTCTCTGATTACTGAGGGAACGATGTGCCTGAAACGAAAAGATGCTACTTACTTTGTTTACTATGTGCATTCCCATCTCTATCTAGACAACATATGAAATCATCTTGGTACTTACGTTAAATCTTTCCGTTCATAAGGAGATGGTATACAATAACCTTTAGTTGTGATGACATAAATTTTCTCAACTGCATGCTGATTATTGAAACTATGTCAGTACGACAAGGCAAGACAGCCCTATCTTAACTGTGCAATATATCGCATTTCGACCTCTTATCAGACTGCTTCAAACTTTCAATAATCGGCCTGCTGTAATGATATCCTTTGATAACTTTCATCATTATGATTCTCCATTTGCCCATTCTGGTCAACTAGAGTCCACATCGACCGATTGATTTTAAACGCGCAACAGGGTGAAAGGGAGAGTGCCATTTTAATTACTAATGGGTTTACTTTCAATGATAAAATTAACCAGTCTATTTTTGTCACACCTTCAATGTGGGTGAATGTATCGGGCAAGAACCCTGATAATCAACAACTTGGGGGCCGCCTTTAGTATAGGACTTTCATGTAACGTTCAGTCTCCTGCGTACGGTAGGCACAAAACCAGGATGTACAGTAAGGACGTCACCTATGCTTAGGGCTAATTTGTACGTCTTACATTACCTATATCTGACACATTTTTTTGATTAATGGAGCTAATGATAGAATGCGAACTAAATTCTGCAGCTCAGTGCAGGAGCACTATCATTTACGCTGCTTATACCCAGTTATGCCTGCCAGGCCCTTTGACCATTCAAATTGCAATTTCTTCGAGCTGTAATTTCATCATCAGTAATAACATTGCAAACGCTTGACACCGTCTCATAAAGATAGCGTTTGGCAAAGTAAGTATTTCTACAGAGTCTACAGATTCTAATCATCCCTAGTTTATTGGGTTTTATGCTACCCTTACCTCTACAGCCTCGGGTACAGATCGACATTCAAATCGTCAGAAAACGGGTTAATTATGAATTGTTCTTCCTTATACGTCATCTATATCAAATTTCCAAAAAGTCATTTTTAGTTTATAAAACGCTGATTCAAAATATCTATACTTTTATAGGGTTTTTTTCTACGGTTATGGCTGTAGGTCGTCTCGACTGACACAGCAGTCTCCACCGCGGGCGAGGGTTTCGCGGGCGCCGTATCTGCTCAACAATTCCATCATCGTCATGTTTTGGGGTCCAATTTGTCGTTAAAGCTTAGGGGAGACCGGGGCTATGTTGACCAGATTTTTTGAAAACTTGTGTCTGAAGAAACAGAAGAATAGAATGCCATTTCTTTGATGCTCTAATCCTTGAGCATACAGTGTAAAATTAAAATCAACTGAAAACATTGTACAAAATACTTTAATTTTGTGAGTTTCATGCGTTTTTATAAGAAAATCCATTTTGGTCAACATAGCCCCTGCTTGGGGCTATATTGGCCACCCCCGGGGCTAAGTGAACCACCTGTAAGGAAGCTATGTTAACCTTGTTCAGTTGATTGTAATTGCACTTAAAAAGCTTAGTATTATGCCCTTACACTTATCTTTCGTAATGTTTGTAAAACTCAATACCTTTGGAGCTGAAAATTTAAAAATAAAAAAAAAAAATTTTAAAGAACAGTATCAAATTTAATAAGTGAGTTGGCGTGAAAAGCAACTTAAAAAATAATAAGAAGATCTACTCCTCCACTAAATAGGACCGTTTTAAACTCAAAGAGAATGGATTTGAAACCTTACGCAAAAAAAAGTATAAAATGTATGTCTTCTTAGTAGGTCAACATAGCCCCAGAAAAATGGTCCACATAGCCCCGATCGAGGTTACCTCAAATCAAAGTCATCCAACTAAGAAACAAGGAGTCAAAAGCCATAAATCCATACACTAAAATCAAAGGAAAGGGGTCTACTTCAAATAGAAACAAAGATTAATAAGATACAAAATAAATACTCGCCACAGCAAACAAAATTCAAAATTAAAAAAATCGCGTTTTCGGGCTATTTTCGAAGGTAAACAAGAATGTTACAGCACAGAGCATAACAGAGGGGGACACCATCGATGTTGATATTTTAAATTGTTAGTCTACATCGCTGCCAACCTTTTTGCTCATCAAAACATCAAATTTACATTTTCCTCTACAAAATTCTCACGATGGTTATCATAGCCCCGTGGCCAACATAACCCCGGTCTCCCCTAATAACTTTTTTAATATTTAACTAAGCTTAAAAAGGGTGGGCATTACGAGTAGAGCTGAGCACACTCTACCCAAATATTATAGGGTTTTTGGGGTTTACTCTCCGACTTAATTAGTAGGAGAGCTTAATGGACCGCAAACCGTGCAGAAAAGCCCGGTCGCGTTGTTTCGTGTAAATCTAGTTAGGCAGCAGCCACCCGTCTTTTTTTTTTTTTTTTTTTTTTTTTTTTTTTTGGTCGTCATTTTTTAGGGGGAGTTTTTTTGGATTGGGCCGGGGTGGCTACCGCCACCTAGAATAATCCGCTATCGTCAAGTTAAAGCCACAGGGAGTTAAATTAAACATTTTGCAGCTACTATTCCACATTAGTTAAAAAAAGTAGAACTTTTTTTTTCAGTGCAGACTCCCACGACTTTTCAATAATGCCGTTTACTGAAAAAATCATAACTGAAATCAATGGCATACTAAGGAGCATCATTACTAGTGAAACGTCATTCCAAGAATTGCATACACTGCTTTTCGTAGGAGCTGCGACAGTTCTGTTCCTCAATCACCAGAAAATCGATGCATGCATTACCTACAAGAAGGCAACGTTCGTGGCAAAAAGAATATGAGACCAGCGTGGGAAGCTAGGATACAGAAGACAATCAAAGACCTAAGGAAGGATACAGGCATTCTTACCGAGTACTTGAGACCACACTCAAGCAAAAAAGTCGAAAAGATGGGTAAAAAACTTCTTGAATAGCTCAGGAGTGAGGATAATCCCATCGAAACAGATGTGTTAGATCTTCTAAAATAAAAATTACAAGTTCAAGCAGCGAAGCTAAAGAGGTACCAAAAGAGTAACATGCGCCGGGAACAAAACGGGTTATTCAAGAGAAGCCAATTAAGTGCATTTTACCGAAGTCTGCAGCCTAAAGGAGCAGATGAAAATATAGGGCACGAAAAAACGCCTAGCATTGAAATCACCAGGGATTTCTGGCAAGATATATGGAGCAAACCAGTCAACCATAACAATAATGCAGAGTGGTTGGAGGAATTTAAGTCCAAAGTTAACATCAAGGATGAAATGAGGTATCCTGATTTCATCCCTTGGATGATTCTTTTAGAGATAATTCCTTTCCTGACAATTTAAGGGCTTTTTTATGATGACTTATTTAAATTTGGGAAGACAATTATATAAAATAAAGAAACAAGCAGAGTGACTGAGTTGGATTTTAACCGGGTTCATAATTTCTACCTGCCCGGCGAAAGACTGAAATTCTGTTTCTTGTAGAAACCATTATTGATTCCGAGTACAAAATAACGTGAGGTTTCAGAAAAACATATCTGCCAAGGCGTCGTTGAGAGTTCTCTTTTCGAAAACTTCGGGCTCAAATAGTAGAAATAGCAGAGAATTACCCACTGGTGTTTCAAATTTTGCAACATGCTTCACGGTTTATTGCAAAATAGGGAGAATAATAGGAATTTGATGCGACCGGCCGCCGGGCTACCGGACTAATATTTCATTTTGGAAGATTGCCTTACCATGAGGGGTCTTAAATGTGGAGCAGGTGAATCCATGTCATCTTCTCCGCCCACCAGTATACCGAACGTCTGAAAAACCGATCAATGAGAAAGTGAAATAAAATTTGCTGAAAAATAAAAATTAAATTTTAATTTAATTTGCTAAAATTGAAAGGGGTGTGTGCAAAATCGACAAAAATTCCCACCTCATGGATGTTGACCAATTTTCAGTATGTCATTCCTCACTATGGGATACGTCTTTTCCCAAAATTTCAAGACCTGAAATGAATTTTTTCCCGCGTAGCAGCGTTGCCAAGTTGAAAACCGTCGAGTTCCTTATCTTTTGAACGAAAAGAGATATTGAGGCGCGGTTTGCGCTAAAATTCTCCAAAAATTGCGTTCTTTTGAAATATGTACTCAATTTGATCGTTTAGGTAATTTCCGATTGCAACGATGCCATTTTTCACACTTTCTTAAGGGTCAATTTTTTTCAACCCTAGTACATTGTCAAATGCCGGATTCTCGATTCAAAAAAAAACTGTTCATTGTATTATTCGTACTTTTCCATTTCTTTTGATATATTATGTTCAAAAGATATGGAACTCGACGGTTTTCAACTTGGCAACGCTGCTACGCGGGAAGAAATTCATTTCAGGCCTTGAAATTTTGGGAAAAGGCGTATCCCATAGTGAGGAATGACATACTGAAAATTGGTCAACATCCATGGGGGGAATTTTTGTCGATTTTGCACGCACCCCTTTTTCTCAAGTTTGTTATAATGTTGCAAGCCCACTCTAATGATATGAACTACATTTGGACTACATTTTGCAATTGGGAACTACAATTTGACGCTCATAAATAAAACTTCCTCTCTGCATTGGGAGAATCAAAGTGGGGACTGAAGAGAATGGACAGGAGGAGCTGAAAAAGAGGATAAAGAAAGCAGGAAGAAAAAGAAGGGGAGATAGAATAAGGAGGAACGGAAGAAGAGAATGAAAAAGAGACCCACTCAGCATGATAACTTAATGCAATAATGTTATTTGCTGACATATGTTGATGTAATGTTACTATAGTCCACGCCACGAAAAGTGGCGGGTGAGGGGCGGAGACAGTCGGCCGGTCTAGTCTATCGTTGAAGGGTTGAAGCGCAGGTATTGGCGCGTAGTTGAAACGGCGTAACGACTGGGCCAATACCTACCCTTCATCCCTTCAACGATAGACTAGACCGGCCGACTGTCTCCGCCCCTCACCCGCCACTTTTCGTGGCGTGGACTATAATATGGATGGAATGTTAAATCAGTATTCTAAGGATAAGACTGACGTTGTCAATGTTGTTATAAGGTTAATACGTAAAGGTAATTGCAACATACTGAGACGTCAAGAAATATCAACATTATATCAAAGTATCATTTCTTAAAACGTGAAGGAGGGAGTTTGCCACTTCTTGACGCCGCGCCGTCGCCGTCAAGGTGACCTATTCGAGCCTAGGTGAGCCTATTTCGAAGGCGGCAGCAGGCAGATCTAAAAAAACCATGTTCGAATCGTAATTACATTATTCATTTGTTATTCACTGTTATTTCAGTGCTGGAGTGAAGTATGGTGGTAAAAAGATAGGTGTAAGGTGTTTGTGTCTTATGAGTGGTCATTTTTAACCCTTAGATGACTAACCGGGTCAATGTGGCCCGGCGGCTTCTTATTTTTCACGCCTCAGCAACTGTAATTATTCGAGAAGTCTGTCCTTCACAAATAGCTCTACAAAAAACCTTAAGAACATGATTCCGGAAAAAAATTTCAAAAAAAATTTTTATTAGGCACAGCAATTTTTTTTTCATGTCTACCCCTTGATTGCCTAACCCGGGCCTGCGAGGCCCGTATTGAGAATGTATGGTTATTTGATAACTGCGATGCTTTTTTCTATGTTTTTTGAAGAATTTTATGATTTTCATACTTCGTCCTCTATTACCAAGGTCCCAAATTCTCCCTCCGCCCATGAACTGCCCCCCTCCTGCTCTAAATCCCCCCCCAACTCCCCAGTCCCCTCAGATCTAGGAGCCCCTCATTATAAACACATTTTTGAGATTTTGAGGAAGTTACATTGAAGAAACATTATTACCCCTAAAAGTACCTATACTTGAAATTGAGAGGGAGGGGGCAACCTTACCCACCCCTCCCCCCTGTAACGAAGAATTTCCTTCTCCGTTTTAAGTTTTTCCCTTCTTTTGTAGACCAAAATAGCGACAAATGTGTCACGGCTTGGCGACACCGCGCCGCGACGCCCGGTGACGGTACATCAGCTGTTTGAATAATGAGAAGAAATGGAAAACTGTTTCTCTCCTTTTTCTCTCTCGAAGATACTCATTGTACTGCGAAATCAGGGTTTTCCGTAGATTAACCCAAAACGAAAAATTGTAAAAAATTCTAAACTACCATAAACTTCTGTAGGAAATTTTCCTACATCCATTTCTGTAAATTGTTCATTTTAATTAATTTTCCTTGTAACACAAATTTTGCAACGAATGTCGACATCGTCTTCCAATAGCTTCAAATCAATCTGATAGCCCTCTAAGCCAAACATTGTTCACCACCCCTCTCCTTTCCGAAGGGTCACCTCTTCTCTCATCTTTTCTGAATCTTTCTCGACTCGAGGTGCACGTTAGTGAGTGGCATCTCGTCGAGTCCACTGTGCATTCACTTTCCTCTTTTCTCTTCTTCTGTGCTGAGGTGCACGTTAGTGAGTAGCATCTCGCCCAGCTTCACTCCTCCTCTCCTCTTACATGTATCCTGAAATTTAAAGCCTTGAGGTGCACGTTAGTGAGTGGCATTTCGGCTAAATTATTATCATTATTTTGAGTGTAGGTTGAGTAGGATCCTCACAAATTTAGCTAACGACAGGACATTCTTTTCTGTAAATAAACCAAGAAATTTGAGACATAAGATTCTGATCATTCTTCCCCTCTTTCAAACTCATCATTTTTAAAATTGGCGCCCGAATCCAGGATCCCGGCGAGCTCATTCCGGCACCTCCAGTAACGTTGGCTTCTCTTATACCAGAGGACGTATGTGCCTCTGATGTCCTGGACCTGCTTCGCAGAGAAGGGGGATTTGCCTCGTTACACCCCATCCCCCTACTTCCGGTAGCCAAAAAAAGTAGTACTTTCCGATGTGTTTCTTTCAAAGTTTTGCACTTAGAAGGTTTATTTTTTTAATTTTGTGAAAAGAAAGGAAAAGTTTAAAATGTATTATTGCACTATTACTACTAATAAATCGCTCTCATGGCGCTTCTGTGCGCTCTGCGACACCCAACCGCCACTGACAGCGATCTTGCCAGAGCACCTCCGGCAGAGCGCATCTCCTCATTTCCAGCCTTATTTCCTCAATCCATGATTTGACAGGGCGACCTCTACGTATTTTCTTACAACTAAAAGGTAACGCATTTACATATTCACCGTATCACAAGAAACACCTAAATTTAACGCGTAAAAACTCTCAGATCGTCAAAAAGTAAAAGTAAATAATGAATAATCATTCCAGTAGTAGGACGACGTACAAAACACGGAAAAACGACGGACAATGTACATAGGTAGGACAGATTTTAGGAAAAACAAAACATAAAATAAACTACTGAAGGTCAAGAAAATCAGACTTATTAGTTACTTATTATTATTATAATTTTAGGTGCTTCTTGTGATACGGTGAATATTTAAAGACGTTACCTTTTAGTTGTAAGAAAATAACGCATGGTGCTTTTACAGTTCTTAGACAGTATATTGCCTCCATGACCACTTCTCAGCTACAACTATAACAGCAAAACCCCAGAAAAACCATTGGAAACTTCACAAGAAATTTTGTCCCGCGTTTATCTCATAATTCACTGTGAGTATTATATCCAAAATTTGCTCCAACTTGTAGAAAAGTTTGATATAATGTAGAAGTGTTCCATAAATAACAACAGTAAATAACGCCTATGAACTCCAACGTAAAGGACGCCCTGTCAAATCATGGATTGAGGGAATAAGGCTGGAAATGAGGAGATACGCTCTGCCGGAGGTGCTTTGGCAAGATCGCTGTCAGTGGCGGTTGGGTGTCGCAGAGCGCACAGAAGCGCCATGAGAGCGTATTATTAGTAGTAATAGTGCAATAATACATTTTAAACTTTTCTTTTCTTTTCTCAAAATTAAAAAAATAAACCTTCTAAGTGCAAAACTTTGAAAGAAACACATCGAAAAGTACTACTTTTTTTGGCTACCGGAAGTAGGGGGAGGGGGGAGGGGTGGGTAAGGTTGCCCCCTCCCTCTCAATACCAAGTATCGGTACTTTTAGGGGTAATAATGTTTCTTCAATGTAACTTCCTCAAAATCTCAAAAATGTGTTTATAATGAGGGGCTCCTAGATCTGAGGGGACTGGGGAGTTGGGGGGGGGGGATTTAGAGCGGGAGGGGGGCAGTTTATGGGCGGAGGGAGAATTTGGGACCTTGGTAATAGAGGACGAAGTAAGAAAATCATAAAATTCTTCAAAAAACATAGAAAAAAGCATCGCAGTTATCAAATAACCATACATTCTCAATACGGACCTCGCAGGCCCGGGTTAGGCATTCGTGTAGGTAAAAACGGTTAGTCATCTAAGGGTTAAGTCGTGATTTTTGAGTGCCGGAAGTCAAAGTAAGTATTCTAAATTGCTTAAGATTGTTTTACGTTCGGTACCTCCTAGCTCATTTACTTGATCTAAGAGTAAGCCTGATCCAAGATCAGAGCCGGATTTAAGTTTTTACCGCCCGGTGCCCGAAAAATTTTGCCCCCTCCCCTCTCCCACCCCTCCCGGACTGTGTAATGTCTATGGAAACACGCGATGCGCACGAAATATGTTTCGAAAACACGACTGAAGAGCGAAATCTGATTCTCCGAAAGTCAGAAAAATGCTCATCTATATGCAGGAAAGTGTTGCAAACAAATATTTTAGGAGAAGGAAATGATTCTTCAAGGACTAAGGATTTGAGGAACGAAAAAGGCGAAAATTGAACGTACTTAAAAAATTAATTTAATGTTGATGCTAAAGTGCAAAATCTCGTGCTTCCGTCGCGATATTTTAGAATTTCCGCTTCTATTTTATTTTTCCAAAGAGAAACAAGCGAACTTTATAGCTTGAGATTCATAATCATACAGAATACTTATGCTGCTTACACGGAAAAAATTTCAAGAAATTACGTTGGCTATACTTTTTCATAGAATGAATAAAGTATCACAGGAAGTCTGGAACGTCGCAAATGGAGATTTGTGGTTTCGCACTTGGGTCATCGATGTACCTACTCAAGTTTTCGAAAAACTTACGGATTGATTTAGTTGAGAAGAGAGAGAAAATTTGAGGGGCATAGAGTTTCACCGAGGCATTGAAAGCTCTAGAAATTTTTCTTTTTCGCTTTGGCATGCGCGAACTTCTCTATTATGTCCTCGAAATCCAGTTGCATAGTGATGTCGAATTCCATTGACATCATAGAGGAAAAAAGGAGATGTTTGAATTTCGGGCATCTTGGACTTTTTTTATGACGGAGGTCGGTGCGACGATTTTTGTCATAGATTTTCTCGGAAATGGTGTAGTTTATGGAAAAAAGTAATTCTATATGTTGTGTTTGAATTTATTGAGTTAATTTAAGCAAAAAACTCGGACATAATGATCAATTTTTCATACTTACTTCGAATTCCGGATTTTACTGGAGTACCTGTACCGACCTCGACGTCACGGGGTGAAGCGGGTCCCCCTTCGTCTCCAGGGAAACAAAATCTTTAGTATAAAAATTCTAAGCTAAGCTTTTTATGTGTCTGTAAAAATCATCTCCAAAAGTTCAATCTAAAAATCATCTTCGTCTCTCCTCATTTGTCTTTTGCCCATTTTCCGTTAAATAAAAGGTAATAAATTCCAAATCAAATAGTTCAAGTTCTCCAAAATTTCACGGGGTAGACAATCCTCAAGATGCAAACACCTCCTTTTTTTTCTCTATGTATTGACATCATCGCGACATTCACAAGCCTCTAATGCCACTGATATATACTTAGATACTTGTGCACTCGCCCCTTAGCGGAGAAAGATCGCTCCGCCGAGCAATTAGTCACCGGTACGGAAAGGTATATACGTACCTATATTGCAATGGAAATATTCGGGTACACATCTTGCAAATTTTTCTCGAACAAAAATGGATAGAGTTTCGACAAAGAAAGGTCTGTCAGTCTAAAAATCGAGCCATACGAGGCAATAAAGTCGCTGCACACTGAGAAAAAACTTAAGCTTGGTTTATAAACCTATTAGAGGTAAATATGGAACACCTATAATAGTCGTAAATAAACTAATGATTCTCGGTCTGTGAACCATACTATGGTCTCTGTACCTAATTAAGGTACAGAGACCATAACTAAGGTATATGTGCTATTATTATATGTAGAGGTACTACTATTAGTGGTGTTCCATATTTACCTCTAATAGGTTTATAAACCATAGTTTTTTCTCAGTGCACGGAGTGGCCCTCCCCTCATAGTTCATAGAGAGCATGAACAAATAAAATTCTGTGTAATTTCGCGGAGAGAGTCAAGACATGATTTCTTATTAAGCGGCAAATTTGCCGCCTTGAAGTTGCCCTTTGCCTTGAAGTTTGAAGTTTCAGAGAGGATTGAAATGACTCACCCGGAGATGGAATCAATTCAAAATGGAATTCAGTGCCCCGCCGCTGCCCAGTACTTAGTTTTTCCCTCATTTTTCCTCTCTCCTTTCTTTTTCTACGAAAAAAAAATCCGAAATTTGCCGCCCGGTGCCATGGCACCTTGGCCTCCCCCCCTAAATCCGGCTCTGGTTTACTTTTTTAGCACGAAACTAATGTACATAGTTTTTCAATTTTATTGAATGTATGTATTTGAAATAAAAAGTCATAACTTGTAAGTAATTATAATTTTGTAACGTGCTTATTTGGTTTTATTGCATAAATTTTGTATAACATTTATAATTTTGTATCGTTTAAGGTGATTCGATGGACGCCATATTTTGTGTCAGAACGGCATGCGATATATCGCATCAATTGGTTCCATACTTTCAGCTACTCGTCATTTTTCTCCTATTTGGAGATCGCAATTTTGTTGTCAGGAGTCTAAAGCACTCACTTACCAATTTTAACAAAGAAATTCAACGTAATAAAGGCGTGGTTTTTTCAGAGAGAAAACATCGCATTCGATACTGATATCGAAACTGCACTCGAATGCAATATTTTCTCTCTGAAAAAACCACGCCTTTATTACGTTGAATTTCTTTGTTAAAATTGGTAAGTGAGTGCTTTAGACTCCTGACAACAGAAGTGCGATCTCAAAATAGGAGAAAAATGACGAGTAGCTGAAAATATGGAACCAATTGATGCGATATATCGCATGCCGTTCTGACACAAAATATGGCGTCCATCGAATCACCTTAAATGAAGTTATGCCTTTCTCATAAGCATTAAAGCTAGAGGGGGGAGAGTAGATAGCAGCAGGGAGGGAGGAGAGCAGATAGCAGGGGAGAGGAGGGGTGGGAGAGGGGGAATACCATTCTCTGAGTAGTATACAAATGGGCACGCTGACGACTTTGCAACCTGGAGTCAACGACCGCTCCGGGCACTTTGCAACCTGACCCCAAAGCGCATTCACAACTTTAAGCGTATCACTGTAGAATCCCATTCATAGTAGTATACAAATGGGAACTCTGTTTTTTTTTTTCTTCCAAGAGTTTCGCCACCGATGATTATCACCTCCTTCTCTGGACAGTTTCTCCCTCTACCTCCCCAGGTAAGTACCCGTAGAAGTATGATTCAATCGAACGGACCGAAATTCGTAAGACCACCAAAAATAACCTACCTCAATAATAAATCTTTTACAATGACATCAAACCGTCGCTAATATTGTTTAATTAGTCTAGACATTTACGTCATGCAAGCCGGTCCTACCTCAACATTTCAGAGAGCCTCCCAAGTTCAACGTCTCGCCACCTGCAACCAAGCATGTGTTTTGCGCAAGCGTTCGCCGTCGATGAACTTAGTCACCGCCTCCTTCTCTCGGCAGTAACCCCTCTACCAATAACCTACCTCAATAATAAATCTTTTACAATAACAACAAATCGTCGCTAGTGAACATACTGTTGCGCTTTGGGGTCGTTGACCTCAGGTTGCAAAGTGCCCGGAGCTGTCGTTGACCCCAGGTTGCAAAGTCGTCAGCGTGCCCATTTGTATACTACTTCTCTGGTGAGGAAAAATTAGTAAATATCAAGATGGATATAATATTGTATCCAGGTTATGTAAAAAATATCAACATCGATGTAAGCTTGATAGACCGGCAATCAAGGAGATGTCAAGAAGTGTCAACCTGATAACAATGTTGACGGGGGCATTATAGGGTAGAGCGAAAAAACATTTTTTTTCGAAATCCGATGACGGCTAGTGAAAAAAAGGTGTCATTTGGCATCAAATGGACGAGGAAAAAATCCTGGCTCGATAGGACAACACTTTCATCGAAAACATGGGGTGCGAATTTTCAAAATCTCAAATTTTCGATTTTACCGTGTTTTTTTTCCTAAGATAATTTCTGGACGATTAAAAAGACACAACCGATACGTACCATATATGTATTTATAGGGAATTTGAGTCAAAGAATCGATTTTTGTGGTTGAAGAAGCGATACCTATATCGAATATAAATATAGATTTTTGCGATATTTTGTCCAAAAAATGAGATTTTTTTATGTATTTCCTTAGAAATTTCGATTTATCGATACAAGCCTTCGATTGATCGAGATTTTTACATTAAAAAATAATAGATTCCTCGTGAAAAAATAAATGGGGTGACGGATGTACACCTGCATGAAATACGTAGACATGTCGACAACTGAGGTACGACCCACACGAGTTTCCTGACTGAATTCGCTAATGGGCCATTCCACGGGAAATCGTCCAGGGACTGTTGCTTGACCGACCCAGATTTTTTTTTTTTTTTTTTTTTTTTTTTTTTTTTTTTNCTCGATACAATAACCGAGTCCCTTAGTTCCTTACCGAAAAGTGACTACCGCGAACTTCTGAGATTTTCCAAAGCGTGTAAAAAGTTTATTTATCCATCAATAATTATGATTTAAAGTTGATTCTCATTCTGGGGGTCGCTAGTTTATGTGCAGTGAATACCAAGAGTCTACGTTACTTGGTTTTTTTAAAAAAAGCCTAAGAATGCGACGCGCTGATTTAAAATATGCATATATAAGCAGAATCAAGCGAATTGATTCGAGGATGGCTGAGCAGGTCGGCACTCTCGGAATGAGAATTTAACTCCTCCGTTTTGTTCAAAACGTTGCTTTGACAGATCTGTAACCTCGGTTATACTTTTCAAAAGTTGGTACCCGAGCTCTGATAGTGCAATCTGTGTAAGTGCAATCTGTGATGAGCCTCGAGACTCATTAGACTATTAGCTAAACGTGGCTCATACAGGAATCCACTTACCCCTCTCTTCCCCACGCTCCTGATCACTGCGTCGGCGTCTCGACGAACAATAGAGCTAATGACGGTCGCCAAGCGAGGCCGGGATCCTCAGCCCCTCGCCCAATTACTTACGCTTCATTAACCATTTCACCGTCACGCTAGGATTCGTCCAATTTTCAAAAAAAATTGTTTCGCGAGTTTTTAGCAATTTTTTCCTTACTTTCCGTTAAAACACGAATTAAAAGAGGTCTCATTCATAAAAATCGGCCGAATAGAAGAGAAGTTACAGTATTCGAAATCCGAAGAAATCAACAAAACTTCTCCAAACAAAAAATAAAATGAAGGGGGAAAAAAAGAAATGTATAAATTACAATTTAATATGATTGACCTCAGAATGTGACAAGCAATTCAATTATAAAAAGGAGAAAAAATTGAGTGAAATTACAAAAAATTAGCCTCTTGCAAGGGGCCTTCTTATATGAGTTTTGCCTTGAAGACAAGTAAATCCCGTTATAATATTAAAACGAAATTTACTCCATAGTTTAATGCCTTAGTTTCTTGAATACGATTATTTTAAGCACTCGAAAATTTATACCAGCAATTTCACCCATGGGGTGATTTCCTGAGAGCTGATAATATCACGAATTTCTCATAGAGCCCTTCAAAAATGGCTTGCTTTTTGGGCAGCCGATTCGGCCATCAAACCGGGGTTTAAATGGAAGCTGATAATAACACAAAGCTCTGAGAAAAATTTTGAGATGAGTATAGGAACGGTTTGTAAATTACGAGGAGAGGCGGGCATTCTGTTCAGCATATCGATACATAAGTATTTTCACACGTAGAATTTAATTTTCACGTCAGGGAGTCGACATATTTTGATTTTTTTGACTTTATACGGAAAATTTATGGTTTTTCGGGATTGAAATTACTTACAATTGTTTCATGAAAAATGAATGCACCCAAAATGACTAAAGCATTTTGACTTTCACATACGTGCACTCACTAAATTGATTGGTAAATTCGAAGAGTGGGTACATCGACCTGGTATATCAAGTTTCTGCGATTTTTTACGGCAAATCGGTAGATTTTCGGGATGTGGATTGCTTACTTTCAATTCATGAATGAATAAAGCATGGACATGGTTGAGCTTCTTTGCATGAAAAGACGTTTAAAATAACAAAATCAAGACATATTTAATACAATTGCATTTATATCGAGTCAATTTCTTTTCAATGCGGGATTTATAATACCGGTGATTTGGGTATTTTAGCCCCAAAATACCTTTAAATCGACTTTATCTTCTAGGAGTTCGACAGAATTTTTCCTTTCTTCGCTTAAATTTTTCCGTAGCACTTTTCTTCAAGAATCTGATAAGATTTTGCTTGAGGCAGATCAAAAAACTTAAATTTGTTCGAATAGCTTTCTAGATTCACAATACACGGTCTCGTCAAGGTGCGTCGTTGACCTTGCAGTGTTGGATCGTGAATTCTCTTGTTGTGCTGCTTGCCTTTTTTGAAACCTCTGTAAATGAAAACTAAAGGGGTTGATATGTGCGAGTTAATGACGAGCCTTATCAACACATTGTGTTGGAGTTCACCGCTTGTTTTTTTTTTTTTTTTTTTTTTTTTTTTTTTTTTTTTTTTTTTATATTATTTGGCTTTTTGTTAATTAATCCAATAGAAGCACGAAAACCATTCTTTCACATTTGTTCGACCACCCTGGCATCCGTCCCAGTTAGCATTTTATCTTCGGAGAATATCCTTGAAAAAACCCTGCTCCTCCGCATCATTTAAAAATATTCTGACAATATCCGCACAAAAATCAAACTAAATAAATGTTGTAAGGATATTTTGAAAATGTTATAAAAACGTGCAAGTTTATAATCTTCTCAGAATATCCCGTCTGCCGTTGCACGGGTTACATAATCGCCCACTTGAAGGCGCTACAAAAACTGCTCGCTCTCTAGCGGCGCTCGTCAACATGTCAACTCACAACAAAACAATCGTAGCGCCGGCTACTGGAAATCATATTGTGTTCTCGTTTGTGAGTTTTTATTTCACATTATTCACATTTGTACTTCTGGAAAGTTTCTTTATTCACCCACGACTAAACACTAGGTAAGTAAACATTATTCATGTTCATTTTGACTGTTGTAGAATAACTTTTGTGTTCGACTGAAACCCATTCCATGCGGGCACAAAGCTATACATATTTCAAACCTTTGAAATCCTCGAATAAATATGACCTGCATTCCGTTTCACTCTATCAATGTGTGAACTCTGGAAAGAATTCTGTCTGAGCTGGGCAGGAACCGAACTTTCTATCCCTCTAGCACGACTTGAGCCGTCGTGAAACCTAACCTTGCTAGTTCATCATTATCCTCCGCCAATTTGTTTCAAGTACATAATATTCTGATTTCTTGACACATTTTAGTGATTGAGTGTCAGACTAAGACAGTGTGCCTACTGCCTAAATTTTACACTTAGCACCAAAATCGTCTGCATGTAGGAGTAAACAAAGATGTCAGATCAGGGATCTTGCACAGCTAGTTTTGCAAAAAACTTGTATTCATACTTGGTGAGGCCAGGACTACACAATTTTGAAGGTAGGAAAGGCATACGTTTTCCTGTATTTGCTGTGGAGCGCTGAATCTAGTTCTCCGCAGCTATACCGTGTCAAATAATTATACCTATCGACGGTCAAATGTTTTTTGCCTTTTTACCAACAAATTTAGTGTTTTCAACTAAGATCAATGACTGAGGTCAAATCCAATCATGGAAATCTATCTGGAACAATAAAATGGCCCACCGTGTAACTTATTTAACTGTTTCATTTTATTTTTATTTTCAGAGTTGACAAACCTGTTATTTCTATTTCATATCTTACTTACTTCATTCCTGTTGGTTCAATCACAATGGCAACAACATCAATCGTAAATGTGATGAGCTCCCAATAATCAAGGTATCTTCGGCTGTGATTACGATGAATTGGAACCGATGAATCTCAACAAGAAATAATTTCTCATAAATGTATGTCTGCTTTTTGTACCAAATTTAATTATTTTTAAGAGTGTTTCAAAGATTTTCAAAAACTGTTTAACTACCTTTAAGTATTTATTTATTTTGTTCCTCTGATTACTACTACATTTTTAATACTGAGTATGAATGAAGCTTCTTTTGTTCTTGAAATTTTGCTTTCAATGTATGTTTTTCCACCACCGATGCATATCATGTGCAAAAAAGGATTCATACAAATAAGTATATTCTCTTCTAACAGCTAAAACCATGCCCTTTTCAAGGCAAGCTGCTTGACAGCAGTTCAGTTTTGTATTACGTATGTAAGTAATGTCCTTTTGAATCTCTCTGAAAAAATTTTATACCTATTTTTTTACGTAAAAAATGAGTCAGCTACAGCCATACAAGTAGGTGTCAAATTGCAATGTCATGCAACAAGAAAGAATCGCAATATTTTGAGAAAAAAATATTGTTCATTGAGACTTGCAACGTCTCGATGCAATCGTGTTTTCATGGCTTTGAATGTTGTTTTTAACGGCTAATTTTCATCGTAAAATTTGGGACATTGAAAGGAAATACCTGTTTTTTATCCATCCTAGTGTTTTCGATCATACGTACGTTTTTTCTGCTTTCCTCAAGGACAACAGAAAAACATATCGCTTCCCCTTTCAGCAGTGGATAAAATGAGCCCTGAATTTAGTCCCTTGAGGACGTTGAAAGAAAATTTACAACGGACCATCCAACGTTTCCAGCTAGTAAAAATATGTTATCTACTTTTCCTGACAACAGTACCTAAAACATAAACAATTGAACAAAAATTCGCTGATTTTGCAACTATACATGAGTAGATGAAAAACTAAAATCAAGTGATCCTGTTTAAATCTGAACAAAGCAATTTTTTTCAGTTTTGTCATAATGTTTTAAGTAGCTGTCCTCGTGAAAAGTAGAAAAGATATTTGCACAAGCTGGAAAGGTTGGATGGTCCATGGCAAATTTTCTTTCAACGTTCTCAATGGAATTAATTCTGGGCTCATTTCATCCACTGCTGGAAAGGGAGGGAGGACTATAATAATACTTTTATGGCAATGTCCACACGATATCCAGTGAATATTTTGCGGATTTTACGAAAATACTGAGGTCATCCTGACAATATGCTGTGGACTTTTCAAGCATTTTTTCAAATATCCCTAGAATGTCCACACAATATTTTGGGGATTTTCAAATATCCCCAGAATATTCTAGGGATTTCGTTTTGTCTCACGAAAATGTTCTGAGAATGTTTTGAGAATATTCCGGAATATTCTCACAACATTGTCAGAATATTTTGAATTGGCCTCGAAATATTATCAGAACGTTCACAGAATATTAGGCTGCTAACTGGGGTGGCGGTCTTGTAGAGTTAAGGTTATGAACTGAATTTCAAAAAATCGCCCTTCACGAAAACGGGCGTATCTCCAGTTCTGTTTGACCTACAGAATTGAAACGAAACTGCCGTAATCCTTCTTTTCATGATCTATCTTTTTGCTAGGCGCTAACATTTTTGTATCTTCAAGGGAACCGTTATTATTTTAGGACTGAACCGAGATGCATGTAGACTGCGAAACGGCGAAAACCCCTGTTTTGAGGGTTTTTTTTTTTTTTTAAAGAGGAGAAAAGTCTGAGACCTGGATTTTTTAGTAAACATGCATTCGGAGAGTCCGAAAAAAAATGTCAGCTAGATGCGAGCTGTTGTTTTGTTGTAATGACACTTGATCCCCCGCTGATGTGTTAAAAAGCGCTGAGAAGGGCATCTGAAAATTGGGCCGGAAACTCAACGTTTTGCATTTCGCATGTGATTAGGACAGTTTTTCCTCTAAAATTTCGCAAACACGCTTTTCCCCCATCACCTTAGCCTTATGAGCCCGGTTTAGCGAGCCGAAGCTGCGGCCGCAGTCGAATTTTGCTTTGACTAGGCGCGGTAAGGTACCTTACAAACGCGAGCAGTGACAAATCTGAAAAAAGTCCAAACTTTCAGTTAAACTTCAAGTAAACAGTACAATTTAACACAGCTCAGCATACTTTCAACTCTAGCTGGCCGGGGGGGAGGGAGAAAACGTCGACGTTTCGATCCATCGCGTGGCATGTCAGCATTGAAAACGATTTCCTAAATCTGATCTCAAACGACCTCAAATCTGAAAGGTAGTAATGAGTTCCTATAAAATTATCGCAACAAAAGTATACTCCACACCTCAAAATATTCCAATTATTGCATGGATGAAGAAAGATACATATATTTTGGGTCGTGCGACCATCCGCAAGGCAATGTCTGCGGTAAAAATATACGACCTCAAGGCGCTGTAAATCGAAATGTAGCTAAAGTTAGAGTAAAAAGAGAGACTTCTTACACATTTCTAAGTTAATTTGTGCTGAACACGTAGAAGCAGGGAAAACTTTTGACTATTATTCAGATTTGTTTATTGTGAAATTTTTCCCTAAATATAAACTATGATTCCTTCAATTTCCATGCACGTACTTCCACTCGGAGAAATTGCGTTCTCAGTATATTGCCCTTTTCAGCGCTTTTTAACACATGAGCGGGGGATCAATAAGTGTCATTACAACAAAACAACTGCTCGCATCTGGCTGAAATTTTTTTGTGGACTCTCTGAATGCATGTTAACTAAAAAATCCAGGTCTCATACTTTTCTCCTCTTTAAAAAAAAAATCCTCAAAATAAGGGTTTTCGCCGTTTCGCAGTATACATGCATCTCGGTTCAGTCCTAAAATAATAACGGTTCCCTTGAAGATACAAAAATGTTAGCGCCTAGCAAAAAGATAGATCATGAAAAGAAGGATTACGGCAGTTTCGTTTCAATTCTGTAGGTCAAACAGAACTGGAGATACGCCCGTTTTCGTGAAGGGTAATTTTTTGAAATTCAGTTCATAACCTTAACTCTACAAGACCTCCACGAATGCCAGGGTGGTCGAACAAATGTGAAAGAATGGTTTTCGTGCTTCTATTGGATTAATTAACAAAAAGCCAAATTATATAAAAAAAAAAAAAAAAAAAAAAAAAAAAAAAAAAAATCTGGGTCGGTCAAGCAACAGTCCCTGGACGATTTCCCGTGGAATGGCCCATTAGCGAATTCAGTCAGGAAACTCGTGTGGATCGTACCTCAGTTGTCGACATGTCTACGTATTTCATGCAGGTGTAAGTATATCCGTCACCCCATTTATTTTTTCACGAGGAATCTATTATTTTTTAATGTCAAAATTTCGATTAATCAAAGGCTTGTATCGATAAATCGAAATTTCTAAGGAAATACATAAAAAAATCTCATTTTTTGGACAAAATATCGCAAAAATCTATAATTATATTCGATATAGGTATCGCTTCTTCAACCACAAAAATCGATTCTTTGACTCAAATTCCCTATAAATACATACAGGGTGATCCAAAAGTCCCTTCCACCCTCTCTAACTTTTTACCTAATTGAGGTAAAGATTTGAAACTTGGGGGATATTCCTAGGTCAAAGGGAGCTACTTTTTGGCCCCCCTAAAATTTTCAGGGGGGCCTTCCTTGGGGGGGGGCAACGGCCCCCAACTTTCAATTTTCAAATGGGAAGACCCCCTTTGTGATAGCTCGTTCGAAAGAGCATAAAAAAAGAAAACTTTTCGCGCATACCCGAAGTCAATATCTCAAACCGTTTCAAAATGGCGGCCGGTTAAAGTTCAAAATGCCCGAAAATTCACACCGGTTATTTGTCGATGGGTTTGCGCGAAAATCGATATGTATGGGTATTTTGACACGAGAAAAACGAATTTGATGTTAGATTTTCAAAAAAACCGAAATTTCCTAAATGGCCGCCGGTTAAAGTTCAAAATGACCAAAAATTGATTTTTTTATAAATCTAAGTTCAAATTTGTTTATCTTATGCCAAAATACTCTCAAATTCCAAGTTTTAGGCAAATCCATCAGCAAAAAACCGCGGTGACAATTTTCGGTCATTTTAAACTTTAACCGGCGGCCATTTTGGAAATTTCGGTTTTTTTTTTAAAATCTAACGTCAAATTCGTTTTTCTCGTGTCAAAATACCCCTACATACCGATTTTCGCGCAAACCCATCGACAAGTGTCCGGTGTGAATTTTCGGGCATTTTGAACTTTAACCGGCCGCCATTTTGAAACGGTTTGAGATATTGACTTCGGGTAGGCGCGAAAAGTTTTCTTTTTCTATGCTCTTTCGAACGAGCTATCACAAAGGGGGTCTTCCCATTTGAAAATTAAAAGTTGGGGGCCGTTGCCCCCCCCCCCCCAGGAGGGGGCCCCCTGAAAATTTTAGGGGGGCCAAAAAGTAGCTCCCTTTGACCTAGGAATATCCCCCAAGTTTCAAATCTTTACCTCAATTAGGTAAAAAGTTAGAGGGGGTGGAAGGGACTTTTGGATCACCCTGTACATATATATGGTACGTATCGGTTGTGTCTTTTTAATCGTCCAGAAATTATCTTAGGGAAAAAAACACGGTAAAATCGAAAATTTGAGATTTTGAAAATTCGCACCCCATGTTTTCGATGAAAGTGTTAGCCATTGAGCCAGGATTTTTTCCTCGTCCATTTGATGCCAAATGACACCTTTTTTTTCACTAGCCGTCATCGGATTTCGAAAAAAAAATGTTTTTTCGCTCCACCCTAGGGGGCATATCAATATTATGTAAGATAATTGGATTGCATTTTGCAAAAAGGAACCACTAGCATTGCAATGTTGCTAAGATTGTGCAACTTCTTTTGTCTTGGAGGAAAAACCCGATTATCCCTTAATAGTTTCTATTTTACTCGCTAAAAACTGTAAATTTAAGACAAAAATTACCATCTAAATTTCATAGTTTTTCACAATTTCTGCAATTTTATTGCAAAGGATGAAGTTGCACAATCTTAGCATCATTGCAATGCTAGTGGTTCCTTTTTGCAAAATGCAATCCAGTTGTAATGTCACTTCAACCTTACTATCAATGTTGGTGCAATGTTCAGGCAAGTCCCTGGCAGTAGCACATCAACATTGATGCGATCTTACTTTATTCTCACTAAGATCGATATAATATGGCCACGATGTTGATGTGTAAGATGTGCAATCATTAATATAAACTTCGAAGGATTCTGCCTTTTTCTATTTCACTCGAGGGGAAGTGTCCCCTCCCGGACTCTCTTCCCCACCCGGTGACTGACGCTGCGCTGTGCTGAACGGTTCAGCCTGAACCTTTCCCCTACGTCTGACCGTTCCCCACTCCTCTGTCAATCGAACCATATGCCACCGCTTACGTATTGTCGCTCGCCCACCCAGGTATGTACCTAGCGGCCAGCGGTCAGTTGGTGAAAAATCTCGCTCATGCTCCTATGCAGCTACGCATTGATTACGCCAGCTAATTACTTTCTAATAATTAGAATTTCTTCGATAATAGTTTTCTTTATTTATTCGACTGTATTTTTTTCTCTGTTCTACTGTGATTTCCTTGGTTCTCTACTGTGTTTTTCCTAAATCTCCGAGTCAGAAATCTGAAGCACTTCGGTATGCACCGAGTACTTCAGATGTGTGACCTGAAACCTTCGGTATATACCGAACTACTTCCATCGTCTGACCCGAACTTCGGCAGATGGACCTTAACTTTTCGGATGCGTGATCCGAAAACTTCAGAGATCCATATGATCTCAGCTTCGGGTTCCATGCACAATTTTTTTTCTCCGTGTTTCCTTTTAGGGGACGCAACTAAAATTTCAGTAAATTTTTTTCAGAAAAGTAAAGAAAAGAAAAGAAAAAAAAAAGTGGCTAACGATGGTTCCTCACCTTCACGTAGTGTTGGCTGTTTTTACTAAGTGGGAACCGTCCATTTTAAGATATAGTCTATTTCTTGCCCTGCCATTATTATTCTACAAGTTAATTGTGGAGTGAGAATTTCATAATGTTTCCTATGAAATCTTCAAAATATAGTGATAAAAAATTTGCAACTACTACAAAATCGGCTCGCGAAGCGAGCCGAATGTCACTCGCGTAGCGAGTGACCGGGTGTCCAGGGGGCTTAGCCCCCGGCTAGGCGTGACGGGCGCGCGAAGCGCGCCCAGAACGGCTAGTATTATACTAAGATTGTATTAAGTTTCTATGCTGAGTGGGCGAAAGGAGAAGAAGAAGAACACTAAGAAGAGAAAGAAAAAAAGGAAGCAGGGGGAGAAGGAGAAGAAATAGAAGACTAGGGAGAAGAAGAGGAAGAAAGAATAAAAAAAAGATAGGAATAAGAATTCGGAAACAAAAAGGAGGAATGAGAAGAAGAATTAAAATAGGAAGAAGAGGAAGAATGAGAAGAGGGAGAGTAAGAAGAAAATATAATGAAGGAAAAAGAAGAGAGAAGAAGAAGATAATGTGGAAGAGAGAGAAGACGAAAAGGAAGAATAATAATAATAAGTTTTTTCAGTACTGGAAAATGATGCCTATAAATTACTAGCCGTTCTGGGCGCGCTTCGCGCGCCCGTCACGCCTAGCCGGGGGCTACGCCCCCTGGACCCCCGGCCACTCGCTACGCGAGTGACATTCGGCTCGCTTCGCGAGCCGATTTTGTAG
>NW_017562455.1:3472406-3485387 GCF_001854935.1 Bemisia tabaci | reverse complement strand
AACCGAAGTACTTTAGATGTAAGAACTGAAGTTTCAGATGTGTGATCCGAACCTCGACAGCTAGATCTAAAGTGTTCAGATGCTCAATCTGAAAACTTCAGAGATCCACATGACGTAAACTTCGTATCCCACGCACGAAGTTTTTTCTCCGTGTAGAAGGACAGGACAAACTGTCTAGCGGCGAAGGCGAAAATATGTCGATTTCGATCCAAGATAAATTTTGCAACGATGGTCATAAAAATTGAATAACTTAAACGTTATGGCTCATCCGGCAGCCTGATTGTTGAATTTTTTGGTTTGTCGGGACGACATAGATGACACAGGTTAAAAGAAGGTGCGAGATTGGTCGGCTATGTCTTATCGCTGCTTTGTCGTGCCTTTGTCAGGTGGAATGGACGACATGTCGGAAACTTAAGAGGTGCCGTTAGCTTGTCGTGAGTTCAACCCGACATAGGCACGACAAAGCAGTGATTAGACGTAGCCAACCAATTATGCCCCGCCATTTAACCTATGTCATCTATGTAGTCCCGACCAGCAAAAAATTTCAAAAATCAGGCAGCTGATCCTAAGAGCTTTCGTCAAAAGCAAATCTGAGGTAAATAGGTCTAAGAGTTGTTAATATCGAAGGAGGACGAATTGCAAAGTGGCAAAATAAAAAAATTATTGTTATCCATTCGAGGTAAATTTTGCAACGTCGGTTTCGCAAATCGAAAAACCGAGGGGTGTTCGTACATTTAAAGATCTAGAGCTTTCATTTGTAAAAATCCGAGGTAAATTGTAGTCCAAAAATTGCCAAGATTAAAGGAGGAAAAAGTCTGGCGGCAAAGACGAAAATATTTTGTAACCAATTCGAGGTATATTTTGCAACCTCGGTTTCACAAATCGAGAAACCGAGGGGTGTAGGTACCTTTAGAGGCCTACAGTCTTCATTTGCGAAAATCCGAGGTAAATCGGTCCAACAGTTCCGAGATTGAAGGAGGTTAAACGGTCTGAGGGCAAAGACAAAAGTATTTTGTTCCCAATTCCAGGTAAATTTTGCAACGTCGGTTTCGCAAATCGAAAAACCTAGGGCTTTTGGTAAATTTAGAGACCTAGAGCTTTCATTTGCACAAATCCGAGGTAAATTAGTCCAAAAAGTGCGAGATTGAAGGAGCATAAACGGTCTGGCGGCAAAGATGGAAGTATTTTGTTACCCATTCGAGGTAAATTTTGCAACGTCGGTTGCGTAACTCGAAATAGCGAGGGTTGATCGTAATTTCAGAGACTTAGAGCTTTCATTTGCAAAAATCCGAGGTAAATTAGTCCAAAAATTGCCGAGATTGAAGGAGCATAAACGGTCTGGCTGCATAGACGAAAGTATTTTGTTACTAATTCGAGGTAAATTTTGCAACGTCGGTTGCGTAAATCGAAATAGCGAGGGGTGATCGTACTTTCAGAGACTTACAGCTTTCATTTGCAAAAATTTAGTGTAAATTGATCCGAAAAATGCAAAGATTGAAGGAGAATAAACGGTCTGGCGGCAAAGACGGAAGTATTTTGTTACCCATTCGAGGTAAATTTTGCAACGTCGGTTGCGTCAATCGAAAAACCGAGGATTGCTGGTACATTTAAAGACACAGAGCTTTCATTTGGTAGAATATGAGGTAAATCGGTCGTATAGTTAACGAGATTGAAGGAGGATACGCGGTCTGGCGGCAACGACGAAAGTATTTTGTTACCAATTCAAGGTAAATTTTGCAACGTAGGATTCGCAAATCGAAAAACCGAGGGGTGTTCGTACATTTAGAGACCTGCAAATCTCATTTGCCAAAATCCGAGGTAAATTCATCCAGAAATTGCCAAGATTAAAGGAGGAAAAAGTCTGGCGGCAAAGACGAAAATATTTTGTAACCAATTCGAGGTATATTTTGCAACCTCGGTTTCACAAATCGAGAAACCGAGGGGTGTAGGTACCTTTAGAGGCCTACAGTCTTCATTTGCGAAAATCCGAGGTAAATCGGTCCAACAGTTCCGAGATTGAAGGAGGTTAAACGGTCTGAGGGCAAAGACAAAAGTATTTTGTTCCCAATTCCAGGTAAATTTTGCAACGACGGTTTCGCAAGTCGAAAAACCTAGGGTTTTTGGTAAATTTAGAGACCTAGAGCTTTTATTTGCAAAAATCCGAGGTAAATTAGTCCAAAAATTGCCGAGATTGAAGGAGCATAAACGGTCTGGCTGCATAGACGAAAGTATTTTGTTACTAATTCGAGGTAAATTTTGCAACGTCGGTTGCGTAAATCTAAATAGCGAGGGTTGATCGTACTTTCAGAGACTTAGAGCTTTCATTTGCAAAAATTTAGTGTAAATTGTTCCGAAAAATGCAGAGATTGAAGGAGAATAAACGGTCTGGCGGCAAAGACGGAAGTATTTTGTTACCCATTCGAGGTAAATTTTGCAACGTCGGTTGCGTAAATCGAAATAGCGAGGGTTGATCGTACTTTCAGAGACTTACAGCTTTCATTTGCAAACATTTCGGGTAAATTGATCTGAAAATTGCAGAGATTGAAGGAGAATAAACGGTCTGGCGGCAAACACGAAAGTCTTTTGTCCTCGATTCGAGCAAAATTTTGCAACGTCGGTTGCGTAAATCGAAAAAGCGAGGGGTGTGGGTACATTTAGAGACACTGAGCTTTCATTTGTTAGAATATGGGGTAAATCGGTCCAATTAGTGCCGAGATTGAAGGAGGTGAAACGGTCTGACGGCAAGGCGGAAGTATTTTGTTATCAATTCGAGGTTAATTTTGCAACGTCGGTTGCGTAAATCGAAATAGCGAGGGGTGTTCGTACTTTCAGAGACTAACAGCTTTCATCTGCAAAATTTTCGGGTAAATTGATCTGAAAATTGCAGAGATTGAAGGAGAATAAACGGTCTGGCGGCAAACACGAAAGTCTTTTGTCCTCGATTCGAGCAAAATTTTGCAACGTCGGTTGCGTAAATCGAAATAGCGAGGGTTGATCGTACTTTCAGAGACTTAGAGCTTTCATTTGCAAAAATTTAGTGTAAATTGTTCCGAAAAATGCAGAGATTGAAAGAGGACAAACTTTTAGTGGCGGGTGGGACGAACATATTTTGTCCTCAATTCGAGGTAAATTTCGCAACGTCGGTTGCGCAAATCGAAAAACCGAGGGTAGTTGGTACATGTAGCGAATTCGAAAATTGCCAAAATTGAAGGAGGATAAGCGGGCTTGCGACAAAGACGAAAGTATTTTGTTACGAATTCGAGGTAAATTTTGCAACGTTGGTTGCGCAAATCGAAAAACTGAGGGGTGGTGGTTCATTTAGAGACTAAGAGTTTTCATTTGCAAAAATACGATGTAAATTGGTCCGAAAATTGCCGAGATTGAAGGAGGATAAATCGTCTGGCGGCAAAAACAAAACCAAGTCATTATCAGTTTAAGGTAAATTTTGCAACGTCGGGCATGCGATTCGAATAAGTAACGGGTGCTGGCAAATCTGCAAGTTTGTAATTTCCGAGATCGAAGGAGGACAAAAAAATCTTAAAGATTTAATTTTACAGATAGAAGATATCGTTATTGAAAACCATATCTTCGTTCCCAAGCATTTTTAATTTTAGATTTTTTTTTTTGTAATTTGCTTAAAAATAAATCACCACCATTCAAAAAATATCATTAAACATTCTTCTTTAAAATGAACGGTCGATATCATCAAAACCTGAAGTATGTTGATTATATAAATCCCGGCAGTGGAGTACTTGCACCTGGTGCAATAACTCCTACTACGTAATGCTTCCACCATGGTGCAATAACTCCTAGTACGTATGCGGATTTTTAAGTTGCAAATGTATAATTTTTAAGGAATATATTGATCAATCATCGAAATTGGGTCTTTATAATAAACGGGCAACAATGTTTTCACTCCCTCCCTCGTTATATATACGGGTTTCGAAGATGGTGCAATAACTCCGGAAATCTTGCATGGTGCAACAACTCCTAATCCATAAGAATATATATATATATATATATATATAACTGGGATCTAACGAACCTTTGCGACCGTTTTTTTCCGGAACTATCCGTACAATCAAAACGAAACTAAGCATGGTTCTTCACTGCTATGAGGTCTAGATCAAGTTTCCTTTTTCGTGAAAATCGGTCCACCCCTTATCCGGAAAATCTCAAGTCCAAAGGGGGATGATTTTTCAAACTCGTCCGATCTTAGTCGGCGATACGTCAAAAAACTCGTCTCGTCGTGGCCTTCAAAACAACCTATATTCATCTACCCTCTAAAACCACCCCTTATCCTGAAAATCTCAAGTCCATAGGGGGATGATTTTTCAAACTCGTCCGATCTTAGTCGGTGATACGTCAAAAAACTCGTCTCGTCGTGGCCTTTAAAACAACCTTTATTCACCTACCCTCTAAAACCACCCCTTATCCTGAAAATCTCAAGTCCAAAGGGGGATAATTTTTCAAACTCGTCCGATCTTAGTCGGTGATACGTCAAAAAACTCGTCTCGTTGTGGCTTTCAAAACAACTTATATTCATCTACCCTCAAAAACCACCCCTTATCCTGAAAATCTCAAGTCGAAAGGGGGATGATTTTTCAAACTCGTCCGATCTTAGTCGGTGATACGTCAAAAAACTCGTCTCGTCGTGGCCTTTAAAACAACCTATATTCACCTACCCTCTAAAACCACCCCTTATCCTGAAAATCTCAAGTCCAAAGGGGGATAATTTTTCAAACTCGTCCGATCCTAGTCGGTGATACGTCGAAAAACTCGTCTCGTCGTGGCTTTCAAAACAACTTATATTCATCTACCCTCTAAAACCACCCCTTATCCGGAAAATCTCAAGTCCAAAGGGGGATGATTTTTCAAACTCGTCCGATCTTGGTCGTTGATACGTCAAAAAACTCGTCTCGTCGTGGCCTTTAAACAACCTATATTCACCTATAACCTCTAAAACCACCCCTTATCCTGAAAATCTCAAGTCCAAAGGGGGATGATTTTTCAAACTCGTCCGATCTTGGTTGTTGATACGTCAAAAAACTCGTCTCGTCGTGGCCTTTAAAACAACCTATATTCACCTACCCTCTAAAACCACCCCTTATCTTGAAAATCTCAAGTCCAAAGGGGGATGATTTTTCAAACTCGTCCGATCTTGGTTGTTGATACTTCAAAAAACTCGTCTCGTCGTGGCCTTTAAAACAACCTATATTCACCTACCCTCTAAAACCACTCCATATCCGGAAAATCTCAAGTTCAAGGGGGACGATTTTCCGACCTGTCAGGCTCATTAGGCGCAATTCTTTTCATAGAAACGATTACTCGAAATCTACCTTTCGTTTCCACTGTGGCTGGAAAGCGTTTTTTTAAGTGGAAGTAGCTTCCTATATGAACCACGTTTAGCAAATGGTCTAATGAGTCTCGAGGCTCATCACAGATTGCACTTACACAGATTGCACTATCAGAGCAGGGATACCAAATTTTGAAAAGCTAAACACGGGTGTAGACATCTGTCTATGCAACGTTTTAAACGAAACGAAGGAGTAAAATTCTCATTCAGAGAGTGCAATCCTCGAATCAGTCCGTCTGCTTCTGCTTATATATGCATATTTTAAATCAGCGCGTCGCATTCTTAGGCTTTTTCTAAAAAAGACCAAGTAACGTAGACTCTTGGTATTCACTGCACATAAACTAGAGAGCCCCCGAATGAGAAACAACTTTAAATCATAATTATTGACGGATAAATAAACTTTTTACACGCTTTGGAAGATCTCAGAAGTTCGCGGTAGTCACTTTTTCGGTAAGGAACTAAGGGACTCGGTTATTGTATCGAGCAGGGTTCGAAACGATCGCAAAGGCGGTATACTACGTATACGCGCCAAAAATCCTTCCCTCCGCCAAACGTTCGATATCGCGAATGCTCGGTGCGGACTAGTGTGGAGAATGATATTGCCGCGCCACAACTGCTTTCGATACATCTATTGAGCGGGATGGAGAAACATTTCTAGGTGTAGAACCATTTTTGCGCGGCGAGGAGCCGATCACGACTGCTCGGCGCCACAATGGTGCACAGACTGAATTTAACGGAATTCATTTGCAAATGTAATGCACCGTTTTAAAAGTTGCTGGAACCAATGATTTTTGGGTCGCTGATTTCATTCTACATTTTAGTTTAACAAAATACTAAAATCCTGACCAATAAACTTGACTTTCAATGTGATTTCTGACGCTTTCAAGACTAAAGATTTTTTTTCTTCCTATTATGACGATAAAGAACATGTATAATTTTTTTTTTTTAAAAATGTCTCCCGGTCGTGATCAGGTGATTCCTATGTATTTTCAGGCGCTGAATCCGAATATGACCCCCGTTTAAGTCCATCACCCTTCAATTTTCCGGATAATGGTCATTTTTGGTGTTTTTGCGACTGTAGACCCCCGCAGAATGTGGGTAAAATTTTTCTCAGGTACAAAATTAAACTATTCTGATGTGTTTTGAGCCAGTGAGTCCAAAAATGACCTTCATTTTTACTTTCTCGCTCCCCTAGGGTAGAGAGAAAGTATTGTCATCTTTCAAGAAAAAAAAAGAAAAAAAAGTTGAAACTTCATCATTTCTAGACGTTTTAAGGTCCCAGGAGTCAAAATAACCATACTTGAAAAAATGTGTGTCCGTCCGTCCAACGTCCCCCAAATCTGTGTACAGCGATATCTCAGAATCTATCTGTTCGATTTCATTCAAAATTTGCACAGAACACCATATCTATGGTCTCCTTATTCACGTCAAAAGATTTTGGGGTACGCTAAAATTTGGGGGGGGGAGGCTACGCTAAATTGTCCATAGCAAAATCACACGGAAAGCTCATTTTTAAGGACTGTAAATTTTTAAAAAAAATGCCTTTAATTCTTCGAAAGTTGGCATAAGAGCACCACCTGGTTCATTAATCTAAGTTCGTACGAGGTCTTTGGACTAAACTATGTAAGAATGGAAGGGTTACGCGTCATATAGCGAAGAGAGCACTTCGGTCACACGGAGAGCTCATGGACTGTAGATTTTGAAAAAATGCCTTTAATTCTTTGAAAGTTAGCTCAAAAGCACCATCTGAGTCACTAATTTAAGTGCCTAAAGGATCTTTGGACCAATCTCATAATTGCAGAGGGGCCGATAGGAAACGCTCAATGGGCCTGTTGCAAGGTGCGGGGATTTGCAAATTGATGCCTGATTCTCATGGCAAGTTTCACGAAAAGAACGATGGCGCTACTAAAAAACCTTGAAATGACCTCTCAAACTAAAAAAAAGCTGTTTTTGGAAACGACCCATTCAAAACGGTAGTTTTCTTGCGGTAACGGGTCCGCCATACTTGTGACGTGAAATGATATGACAGACCTGGTTTCTTCATCACTAACAATGTATTTTCCCGTAAGGAAATGGCAGCCGCTTTTCAAATGCAAATATCGAGTCAATCGATAATTTTTTGATCAAAATGGAAATCAGAAATGGATTCCTCGTACGTTTAAATGGTTAAAACCTCCATTAGATAAATAAGAACCGACGGGATTAACCCTATTTTTAAGGAAGACTGTAGTCGATGGGCGATTGTTTACATCTGTTTAGTGATAACAGACATGGACATTAGCTCAATATTTAGCCATTTTCATGAGTTTTTACTTTTTTGTCACTATTTGAAGGTAAGTTTATTTTGTAAATCAATTGTTTAGTGCCTTAGGATCATGTTAAAACCTGTAAAGGTATACTTTGCTACTTACTAGTTCAGAACACAGTCCGGCAGTCCAACGCTCAAACCTGGATGTAGCGAGTCAGTTGTTATTTCTTAATATTTCACCCTTTAATGCTTCACTGAAGACACCAAAATGATAGTATCAATCATTGATGATGAAAAACACTTACCTTTGACAATACTGATGAGATGAGGAGACCGGTATGTTTTAGCTGGAGGCAAGGAAAGTAGACGTAGGATCCTTCTTCGGTTACCATGCAGACTTTATGGATACATTTTTCTGTATAGTGCTACATTTAAAAAACACAGGATTTTAAAATAACATAAGTTTATAAAACGTGGGAACGTTCTGAATGATATTGAGATGTTTGTTGAAGAGTTAAGAATGATTTACACGCATTGAGAGAACATCCATGGTTTGAGCGTTGGACTGCCGGAGTGTGTTCTGAATTAATAAGTAACAATGTGCACCGTTACAGCTTTTAACATGATCCTAAGGCACTAAACAATTGATTTACAGAAAAAACTCACATACTTATTAATTAATGTTAACCATGGATGTTCTCTCAATGCGTGTAAAAAGTTTACTTATCCGTCAATAATTATGATTTAAAGTTTTTTCTCATTCTGGGGCTTTCTAGTTTATGTGCAATGAATACCAAGAGTCTACGTTACTTAAGTTTTTTAAAAAAAACCTAAGAATGCTCAGCGCCGATTGAAAATATGCATATATAAGCAGAAGCAAACGAACTGATTTGAGGATGACTGACCAGTTCGGCACTCTTCGAATGAGAATATCACTCCTCCTTTTTGTTCAAAACGTTGCTTTGACAGATCTCCACACCCCTGTTATGTTTTTCAAAATTTGGTACCACTGCTCTGATAGCCAGGGCAGCCGTACCTAAGTGCAATCTGTGATGAGCCTCGAGACTCATTAGACCATTTGCTAAACGTGGCTCATACAGGAATCCACTTAGCCCTCTCTTCCCCACGCTCCTGATCACTGCGTCGGCGCGGCGTCTCCAGTTGAACAATAGCTGACGGTCGCCCGGTGCGGTCGGGACCCTCAGTCCCTCATCCCATTACTTACGCTTGATTAACCATTTCACCGTCACGCTAGGATTCATCCAATTTTCAAAAAAAATTGTTTCGCGTGTATTTAGAAATGTTTTCCTTACTCTCCGTTAAAACACGAATAAAAAGAGGCCTCATTCATAAAAATCGGCCGAATAGAAGAGAAGTTGAAGTATTCGAAATCCGAAATATCAACGAAACCTCGATTTCTCCATACAAAAAATAAAATGAAAGGAAAAAAAGAAATTTATAAATTACAATTAAATATAATTGACCTCAGAATTTTTCGGGATTGAAATTACTTACATATTATTGTTCATGAAAAATAAATGCACCCAAAATGACTATAGCATATTGACTTTTACATATGTGCACTCACGAAATTGATTCGTAAATTCAACGAGTGGGTGCATCGACCTGGTACGTCAAGTTTCTGCGATTATTTACGGCAAATCAGTAGATTTTCGGGACGTAGATTGCTTACTTTCAATTCATGAATGATTAAAGTATGGACATGGTTGAGCTTCTTTGCATGGAAAGACGTTTAAAATAACAAAATCAAGACATATTTAATGCAATTGCATTTATATCGAGTCAATTTCTTTTAAATAATATAACGGGATTTATACTACCGATGATTTGGATATTTTAGCCCCAAAATACCTTAAAATCGACTTTATCTTCTAGGAGTTCGACAGAATTTTTCTTTTCTTCGCTTAAATTATTCCGTAGCACTTTTCTTCAAGAATCTGATAAGATTTTCCTTGAGGCAGATCGAAAAACTTAAATTCGTTCGAATAGCTTTCTACATTCACAATACACGGTCTCGTCAAAGTGCGTCGTTGAAGTGTTGGATCGTATGAATTCTCTTGTTGTGCTACTTGCCTATTTTGAAATCTCTGTAAATGGAAACTAAAGGGGTTGATATGTGCGAGTTAATGACGCGCCTTATCAACACATTGTGTTGGAGCTCACTGCTTGTTACTTTTTGAGCTCACTCACTCGGGAGAGCTCTGTCCAATCGATTTCTTTTAGCATTACCAGTGTCTGTGGCAACAAATGGATGGTTCTCGTTGCCGTCGGAGGAACGGCCGAAATCCAATCGTTTTTAACGTCTGAAAGTTGAATTTTGTCTTTTTTCGCGGGTTACGTACAGCTAGTTCTCCTTGCTCGAACATTTCCGTTCCTTCATTCAACTGAGGATTAATTGATTTCCCGACTTTAAATGTGGTAGAAATAAAATCCTTATATCTTCAAGCATGATCCTTTGTAGGTTCCATTAGAATCTGTGGCCGTTTAAGCAAGAAATCTGTTGTGAAAGGTGATCGTGTCGGTTTCCCGCTACTAAACGGCCCATGTTACAAAAAATATTTGTCATTTTGGGCCTTTAAGTGCTTATAACTTTTTGAAAACTCAATGGATCTTGATGAAACTTTCCCACCTTGTAGGCCCAATTTAGGTGCGTCAGTAGACACCAAGATCGTGGGAATCCGTGCCGTCGTTTGGGCTGCAGTCGATCTAGAGTCGAATCAATTTTCAGAATAAGGGAGTTACGTGTGTCTATGGTTGGCTGCCACCTTTTTCGTTTGGAGGCTTTCCAGTGTTGTCGAGTTTAGACTTTGTCTGGAGGTGGCTACCGCCACCCATGATAATGACCGTTTGAAATCGCTCCTCTTTAATAATAAGAAAGTCAGAGTGCTTGATGTATTCTCTGACAGCTAGGGATTCGGAGCCCTCCCCCCCCCCTTCGCGCTTTGTTGGGCGGATGGCGGGCGTTATAGAAGCGATAACCCTTCACATACCCCCGTGATTCTCTGGCAAAATGGGTTTCGGATAAGAGAGCAACGTCAACTCTGAGGTGGGTCATAGTCTCGCTAAAAGCAAGTAATTTGGCCGGAGTTAAGTCATTAGCGTTCCACGCTACGTTTAAAATTCTCTCTCTCGAAGTACACATTAATTGCGGGAAGTAGTACCGATAACCCGGACGAGCATCGCCTGCTCGTATTTTTCCTGCCTCATGCTTATCTCGTCAAGTTTTTTGCGCAGTGACTCAATAGTTAATAGTAATTGATTTATCAAATCCGTTTAATTATTATCACCGGATGATGATAACAAGGCGGTGCTCATCGCCAGGGGCGGACTGGGACGAAAAAGTCACCGGGAAATGTACAGCCAACTGGCTCACAAACCAAATGGGGGTCGGGGGGACACTCCACAGAAAAAGCAGTAGTAGCAGTAGTAGCAGTAGTAGTAGTAGTAGTAGTAGTAGTAGTAGTAGTAGTAGTAGTAGTAGTAATAGTAGTAGTAGTAGTAGTAGTAGTAGTAGTAGTAGTAGTAGTAGTAGTAGTAGTAGTAGTAGTAGTAGTAGTAGTAGTAGTAGATAAGTTTATTTTAAAGCGGTGCTTTAGCATCTACGGCCATTTACACCTCTGTGTGTTCACATGGAAATCAAGGTTACGTCAGTGAAAATACAAAAGGGTTGAGGGGGAAGGTGAAGTTTTAAGAAAGAAAGAAAGAAAGAAAGAATGTAGAGCGGCCCAAAATACCAACCGGCCCACCGGGATTTTTCCCGGTATTCCCGCCTGCCAATCCGCCCCTGCTCATCGCGTCTGCAAATGAGACACCCCTGGTAGCATTCCCCTCTAGTTCTACCTGACCAAAATCTGGTAGAAGCTTGTGAAATTGGTCTGTGTGTTCTCCTAGTTTTAGAAGTCTAAAAGCATGCTTTTAGACTTCTAATACTAGTAGTCGGGGCGAGATTTGGTTTGACCCGAACATAATTGCAAGAAAAGGTTCTTATACATAAAAAAACGTAGAAAAATAAGTTGAATCCGAATGTGTAAAAGTCACCAAAAAGCTGCGAAAATTGTACCCCAAAATTCCCCAAAAACTGAAAAATTCCCAAAATTTGCTCGTTTTTTTCTCCTAAATTTCCATTTTACGCCCAAAATATTGAGTTTCGCGCCAAATGTTGCTTGACAAAATTCGTAGAAGATAAAATTTTACTCCGCAGGTAACTCTGGTTTGAGTATCATATAACTAGGGGGCCTGCCCCCTGACCGCTACAAGGCCCAACCCCCGGGAGGACGCCTCGCGCCCTCAGGCCCGCTGCGCGGGCCCTATACGCATGTGTATAGGCAAAAATTTTCTTCCGTTTTAATACACCATTTTGTGTTCGAGCTGCATCGATTTCAAAATTTTTGACGTAACACTCAGATTTGTAAATGACGAGGAATAGCTTAGGGTGCGTCGAAAAAAATGAAAGTCTAAAATGTTCCGCTCCCCAGGCGGCAATCGATGACGTTTGGTAAAAAAACATGTTTGCCAAAATTTGGGCCGATTTCAACCATTTTAAATGGTGCCAAAGGGCGATTTTGTGATGAAATTATGATATTTGGGTTTAGACCTCGATTTCGTACAAAAAAACTCGATTTTACGCTGAAATCGTGCGTTTACGAGAAAAATACCACTGAATTCAAGTTGTAGAGGATGAAATTTTACACTAGGAAGACGTCTTTGTAAAATATTCAAATCAAATTGAACTAGAAAAACTCACCTCGGTATTTATTTTTTTGGTCCTCGGAATTTCCGAGGTCTTACAAAGTAGCGGTTTAAAAGACTCATTCTTCACGAAAATAAGTCGAAAGAGGGTATAAATGAACTTTAGGCAAGTGTTGAAGATGCCAATGTCATCAGAACTTCCTCAGTTTCAAAAAAAGTTCCAACTGTTTTGCACAATCCTCCAAAAAGTCTAGGGGAGACCGGGGCACAGTGGCCACCGGGGCACAGTGAACAAAGCGACGCTAGCGCTCCTATGGTTGTCTCGGGGAAACATTTGTTTGTGTATGGTGTTAGCTCTCTATAGGTACTTCATTTCTATGCTGTGCATCTTCAGTTTGTTGACAACGGAAATTACATGATAATAGGTCATTTATTTTGAGGGAAGTTTTTGCACATTTTAAATATTTAATTTCTGATTTCTTTTGGCGTTAACATTATGAATCAAGGAAAATCTACTTGCTATTTTCGAATGCACATGTCTTTGGGTGTATTACCCTGTACTGAAAAGTTTACCACTATTTCAGAATCATCACGTTATAAGGTTATGTTCATGAAAACTCCTACCGGGGCACACTGATTTCTTTCCTCAGGGGCAGAGAGGGGGGAG
>NW_017562455.1:3445965-3472360 GCF_001854935.1 Bemisia tabaci | reverse complement strand
TTTCCCCCCAAAAAATTTCCCCCCCCCCCCCGATTTCGTTAATACCCTCCTCTGAGTAGGAGATGAATCCTAATTCCCTTCCACGATAAGAAAGTTCGAACTTCCTTTCCTGTTTGGGTAGAGAGGGTTCCTAAGGCCACTCACAAGAGAAATGGTCACTGTGCCCTAGTCCCGTGAGCACTGTGCCCCAGCCTTGGGGTACAGTGGCCAACATTTTTTTCAACTTTCTTGGATTTTTCACAATTTTTCCAATGGGTGCAGATCTTTGAAACTTCCAGGGGTTTTAAGGTACTGATATACACTTATCATCCCCTCATAGCAGATCTTCAGAAACCTCTTCAGGAAGAGCAGAGAAAGCAAAAGGAAAAATCCCAGGTCACTGTGCCCCGGTCTCCCCTACGGCTCGAGAAGCAGGATCGTGCTATAATAATAAGGGAGAAGTACGGTTTGACCGGGAAAAATTGCGTAACGAACTTTCCCTATGTAATCGTCATCAGTAGGTCCCCCTGAACAACTTCCTTAAAGTTAAAAATGGTCCGACCTCGGAACACCCCTCAAAGTACTTAAAATTGAAAATGGCGGCCGTAATATGGGGGTCCGGGAAATCGGTATTTTAAAAAGCTCAGTCTGTCTCATGTGAAGTATCATTTCCTATGTAAATTTGGTCGTAGATTTCATAAACTCTACAAGGCCCCCCTGGTCAAAGGGGGCGCTCCAAATCAAAGATGGCAGCCAAATGTGAAAGGCAGGAGGTTGCATTTTTTTAGATACTCACCGACGGAACAAGGAAATGAAGTGTCTCTATTTTCCTTGTCTATATTGTTCCTTCGGCGAATATTTAAAAAAATGCAACCTCCTGCCTTTCACATTTGGCTGCCATCTTTGACTTGGAGCGTCCCCTTTGACCAGGGGGGCCTTGTAGAGTTTATAAAATCTACGACCAAATTTACATAGGAAATGATACTTCACATGAGACAGACTGAGCTTTTAAAATACCGATTTCCCGGACCCCCATATTACGGCCGCCATTTTCAATTTTAAGTACTTTGAGGGGTGTTCCGAGGTCGGACCATTTTTAACTTTAAGGAAGTTGTTCAGGGGGACCTACTGATGACGATTACATAGGGAAAGTTCGTTACGCAATTTTTCCCGGTCAAACCGTACTTCTCCCTTATTATTATAGCACGATCCTGCTTCTCGAGCCGTACACTTTTTGGAGGATTGTGCAAAACAGTTGGAACTTTTTTTGAAACTGAGGAAGTTCTGATGACATTGGCATCTTCAACACTTGCCTAAAGTTCATTTATACCCTCTTTCGACTTATTTTCGTGAAGAATGAGTCTTTTAAACCGCTACTTTGTAAGACCTCGGAAATTCCGAGGACCAAAAAAATAAATACCGAGGTGAGTTTTTCTAGTTCAATTTGATTTGTATATTTTACAAAGACGTCTTCCTAGTGTAAAATTTCATCCTCTACAACTTGAATTCAGTGGTATTTTTCTCGTAAACGCACGATTTCAGCGTAAAATCGAGTTTTTTTGTACGAAATTGAGGTCTAAACCCAAATATCATAATTTCATCACAAAATCGCCCTTTGGCACCATTTAAAATGGATTTTTCCGCTGAAACCTGTGAATGAGACGCTGGCAGAACTTAAAATGAAAGAACCAATGCTCTCTCTTTCGGCCAAACTCAACAAAGTTTAGCTATGTTTTTGATTAGAAACCTTATTTTTATTTGAAATTTCGATTCTCTTCAATTCGATTTAAACGATATTTTTTGACGAATTGCGGTACACTGAAAAAAATGTTTGGGGATGGGAACAAGGAATCTAGTACCCCTAACAAGACTACCTTGTCCTATTTGATCCACCAGAGTACCTAGTAACTGTTACAAGAGTTGGTTGTTATCCTAACAAGAGATCCTTGCTATCGAAACAAGAGTCCCTAATTACCATTACCAGAACCCTCATTACCGTTACTAGAATCCTTGTTACCGTTACCAGATTACCTTGTTACCATTACTAGACTGCCTTGTTACTTGAAAATTACTTAAAAATTGGTCAGTGGCGCACTCTACTTGTGAAGTGTACAAGTTTTCTGTATTCACACATCATTAACTTTTTATTGATTTATTCAGTTCATACAAGTATTACATAGGTTCATTAGAATATACTTTCATACCATATTAATTATTAGACAATTTGACTTACCAATTGAGAGATGTTGCAGCGTAAAATATCGAACGATCCAGTGGAGATTCGAACCCACGGCGCGCGGCGCCTGCCCAAGTAGCCACGGTTCCAACATGTTGGAAAAACATCGTAAGAAAGTCGCAACCTTTTGGCAAAAATTTTGTTCCAACTTAGTTGTAACATTGTGGGAAGAAAGTTGGAATAAAGTTGCATCAATATTGCAACATCTTGCAGTTCATTTTTAGGAGAGTTCCAATCTTTGTATCATACGATGAGCAAATGAGTGAAAACCTACGTTGGTGCTTCTATTACATTTTTCTGACTGTTTAGTAAGCCCTTCGATATTCCTTCGGTACCCTTCAAAAGTTTCAACATTCTTGCAACTAAGTTGCTGCTGTTTTACCGTTGATGATTACCGCGCCGCAGGAGGGGAGGCATGCGCGCGCATGCGGCATCATCCACTCTCCACTCTCCATCATAACCGTCATTACTTGTTACGTGAACATGTGAACTTGTATGCATGATCAGTTTTTAATTTATTTAAATTTTACACCAAGCTCCTTCACGACTCACGAGTAATTCACACGTCTCCTTGTCAAAAGTGCGGTTTTAGTGTGTGATGTCATACTGTGGTAAATTATGGACTTGATCAATTTCTCATTCTCAGGAGAGTTTCAACTGTTTTCTTTCAAGGAACATTAGATCCTCCACCTAGCACGTAACTAGTCCAGATCTGTCAAAGAATCGTTTGTATGCACTGCGTATGATAACAGATTCCTCTCCAGTTCCAACGAGTTTACTCATTAAAATACTTTGCGTCAAAGTGTGTGATGTCTAAGTGTGTGCTCATGCAGGTGAAAGCAGAATGCCATTGTTCATTTTGAGAACTGCCCACAATACTTTTAGACTTCTTTTCTTTTGTGGTATGTGTGGACTTTATTTTCCTTTTTCTCTGCTTTGCCCAAAATGTCTTATCCATCCTGCATATTCGACGGCTGAGATGAAATGAGGTTAGAAATGCNGCTGCAAATTATGAAAAGGACCGCTCGAGTGTATCCTTGATCATAGAATATCTGTTATTCTCAAAGCGATGTCGTCATCACATCCCTGTCAGTTCACAACTTCTAATTATTGAGTTTAACTAGGTGTCAAAAAATCTGAGATATCTGAAGTAGCAGAAAATTGTGTACTTTCAAAGTCTAAGATTTTTTGCGGCACCGACAGTTTCATAAATCTTCCTTATTTAAATTATTTAAATTGTATTGAAACAATTAAATTTGATAAGATTAGAATTGTAGCATGGAATGCTAACGGACTGACGGCAGAGAGGAAACTAAAATTATCAAAAAATAAATTGATCACCAGTTTTTTGCAATTGATTGAAGTTTCCCAAATGTTTCATTCAAAAGTATATCTTGATGCAAGCTCGTAACACGAGTCCACGTATGATTCAATAGAGTTCCCTCATCAAATGTTGAGACTAACGTAGATGTTTGATCAACTTCCAACCAGCACCACTCTACATATTATTGCTTACATGCAATGAGATGGGGCCATTACATTGATGAGTGATGATACAAACATTTCCTGACTTTCGCCGCAACATCTGGTGAGCGAGCTCCACATGTGCGTAGGAGCATATTCACCATATTGAATCCCAATTTAAGCTAGTTACCTGCGCAAAGTCTCTCAGTGTGGTAACTAACTCTTAGCTTACACTATCGAGTGGTCTGAATGTAGCTCAGTAAGGTGAATACATGTTTCTCGTTAATGTGTATGCACAGAAGAATCCTCTTAAATCAAGCCTGCTCATTCTGCAGTTTTTTACTGTAATCAATTTTGTCAAATATCAACTGATCTACCTAGTCTTCAATTCATATGAAATTTACTTTTAGATAATGATTAAAAAAGGATTTGAGATTAACGGATCGATGGATCCTCTGTTGACTGGTGGTTGAATTGAGAAGATAGAGCTTTTGTCACTGTCGTTTATATGATCAGCCAATAGGTATAAATCAAAGCAAGATAGTCTTAACGAAATGGAATTGCAGAACAAACAGAAGAGACCAATACCATATTAACCTGAAGGCATCGAACATTCTTTCCTCAGTTCTAGTTAGGAATGAAGATAATACTGGGAAAAGCACGGGAAATTTAGGAAAATGTTTGTGTACACACGCCAATTCTACTCTTTAGTTAATTGGCAGCAGTATAAAGGTGAAATCAGTTGTGGTTTATTGCACTCACCGCTCTGAGCAAAAATAAAATGAGGATGCTGAGAGGCAGCACGGAAAGACTCCACTTAATGTCCGACAACTGTTTGCATAAAAATTTTAACAACATATGACCGATTGATTAAATCATAAAGCAGTCAAATGTTGTTGATCTTTATTCGCAGTTGAAAGTTACCTACAACAAATCGTGCGCTTTCTTCGAACCACCAAAAGTTGATTGGTGAGTATTAGCATATTTATTTTAGCATACACAATTAAATTCGGATTGAAATTTGTATTTTGTGATTCGGTCAAAGAAAGTGAGAGGCTTGCAATGCTGCTAGATTGCAAACCCTGGCACTTTTAATGTACAATTGCCCTCTTCGATGTAACCTATTCTGTCATGAATTTTCTCCCATTTTCCTGCGCAAGCACTTAATTTGACTATAAATTAATCAAGCCTTCTGCAAATGGTATATAAAATTGCACTTTCTTTGTTACATCTGACATTTTTTTTTAAGGAGAAATTCTTTGGTTTTGGAAAAAAGTCATCTCAGTTTAAATCTCAGTTATCCCAGTTACTTCCTGGCTGTACAGTTATATGTTTAATAGGTAGCTTTCTTAAAATCCTTACATTAAAGTTAACAAATTTTTGATGGTTTAAACATTTTAATAAGTAATGTTATAAAACCAAAACATTCAATAAAAATCCCCCGTTCATTAAGCAACTAAAAAATGTAAAATAATTTTTTAACAGTATGTTTTTTTAACCAGTATGGGGAGGTGCATATTTTTTGACATGACTGCAAAATGTCAGTGAAGAAGGTCCTTTGAAGGAAGTTATAAAGTATATATTTGTGTGTAATTTCATTCTATTTTTCCCTTTTAAAGCAAATGTCACCAATTGTCAAAATTTTACTGTCAATTTATTGAGTAAGGTTTAGGGGAACTTTTCCTCAAGCATAGAGCCCTCTGAATATTTTCATCTCAAGTTTCAGGTGATTCAGTACAAAGATAAGAGTTTCCCTCCCAGGTTCATCAGGCTCCTGAAAAAGAGGAGGGAAGGAAGGGGTAAAAGTTTCCCCAAACAGTTCCAACTTTTTGCAACTAAGTTCCATGATGTTCCAAATTTTCCGTCTGAAAGTTCCAACTTGTTGAAACTTTTTTGATTAAAGCATCCACTTTGTTGTTTGGAAGTTGCAACTTGTTGCAACTAGGTGGCAAGAAAGTTGAAACTTAGTTGAAACTAAGTTTCAACAAAGTTTCAAGTTTGTTGCAACATTTTGGTCGGAAATGGCTACTTGGGTGGATTCCCAGCCGAGCGCTCTACCGACTGATGAGTTATCGCGGCTGATAAACGGTAGGGTCGAAATATCCCTACAAAGGCTTCTGGGAGCGACTAGTAGTTATGCAGCTCGTTCTTCGTCCTTACTATTTCATTCAGAGCACTTAAACCTTTTCGAAACTAGAACTTTCTAAGTTTCATCCTTAAAGTTATTTTTCAGCCCACGTATTTTGTCCTTTTAAATATCTAGAAAGTATTTCGAATAAATGAGTGCGTTCAAATAAGAATTATGCTGTGGTGGCCACTTCTTTTGCAGTGTCATCCTCTTTGCTGTATAATAATTTATGAATAATGATAATAATAATTAAATAATAATTAATTTAATAATAATGTATAATTAATTTATAAATAATAATGTGTAAAATTTAAAAATGATTAATTTGGTATGAATTTATAAGTCTCTTGTCTTTAATTAACCTGTGTAATACTTGTATGTACAGAATAAACCACTAAATAATGAATGATGTGTGAATACAGAATTACTTTTTCTCCAACAAAGTTTTGTGCGGAATCAGTTACTTATCGTGCCCTCAAAATTTTTTGCATTTAGAGCCCGGGTGCTGGCATCTTAATCCAAGAGTCCGTTTTCTTAACTCAAGTGTCAAGTCTCTTGGTTCAATGCCAAATCCGCTTGGATCAAAAGAATAATTTCCAAGAGTACACAAAATTTTATTTTAAGATTTCATTTTTTTCCCAGTGAAATTATTCTAGTAACTGTAACAAGGCAGACCTTGTTGTGGTAATAATGTGGATTTGAAAGGGTTACAAACAGAACTGTTATGCAGACTAGGATCCTTGTTTCCATTACCGGAATGGCTTAACAAGGGCTCTCTTGTTACCATTACTAGACCATTTTTTTCAGTGTATATAGTTTCGAAATAGAACTTTTTTTTCCCCCTCGAGGTGGAAGAAAACAAGACTAGTTTTTAATTTATGTATGTATGTACAAGCCGCTTTTACGGCGCGCTAGGGCGCTCTGCGACGCCTATTCTCCACAGGAATCTGTCATGGTAGAGATCCTCCGGAAGCTGGCATCTCTCCATCTCTTCACGGATGCCCTCTACCCACCGTTTGGCTGGACGCCCTCTCCGTCGCCTACCTGGGGGGACCCACTCCAACACCTTCTTCGGCAACCTGGTATCAGCCATTCTCTGCACATGCCCATACCATACCAATTGCTTGGTCATGATATCGTGCACAATCGTCCCCTCAACGCCCATTATCTCTCGGACACGTTCATTCCTGACACGTTCTCTCCTCGAGATTCCAGCCGATCTTCGCCAGAAATCCATCTCGGTCGCCTTGAGCATTTCTTGGGTCCGCTTCTTCAACTGCCACACTTCACTGCCATAGGTGATAATAGGCTTGACAACCGAGTTATAAATCCTCTTCTTGTTGTCTTTGGAAATCCAATCCTTTGGTCCCAAAGGATCCCATTAAGCATGGCGATGGCTTTCCTTCCTAGAAGATTACGGTCCCGAATGGCCTGATCCAGCTTCCCATCCGAAGTCAGGTTCACCCCCAGGTACTTGTATTGTCCGCAACTTTCTATATGTTGACCATCCTCCAGGACTATGCTTTGCTGAGCACCTCCAACTGACATCTTTTTTGTCTTACGGACACTAACCTCGAGGTCCCATTTGCGGTACTCCTCCACCAACTTCCGGGTCATATACTCCGCGTCATCGTGATCTTGACTTATGACTACTTGGTCGTCAGCAAAGCATAGCGTGAACAGTGTTTCTTGGTCATTTAGAGGGACGCCCATGCCGGCACACTTTCTTTTCCATTCCTTCAGAACGTGCTCTAGATATATCTTAAACAGCGTCGGTGACAGACAACATCCCTGCTTAAGCCCCTTGGTGACAAAAAAACCGTCTGAAAGCCTTCCTTGGCACTTAATTCTAGCAAAAGCCCCCCGATAAAACTGCTTGACTGCCCCAATAAGTCCTTTACTAAAACCAGTTTCTTCTAGGACTTCCCAGAGTTTCACAAGAGGAATACTATCATAAGCCTTTTCAATATCCAAAAACACTAAATGAAGCTCCTGGCCAACAATTCTCTTCTTTTCGGTTAACTGGGTAACACAGAACAGATGATCAGTGGTAGACCGACCAGCCCTAAAACCTGCTTGCTCCTCCGCCTCGAACGGGGTCCACTCCTCTTCGATCTTCGCTTTCAACACTTTTCCATAAATTTTACTTATCGTTCCTGTCACCGCTAACCCTCTGTAGTTCCCACAGTCATCCTTCTTTCCTTTTTTATGCGACGCTGTTATCCAGGCCTCTTTCCATTCTTTCGGGATGTCATCACCGTCAATGCACTTCTGCAGCAAATCCCTGAGATGGTTAACCAACTTGCCAGTCCCACATTTAATTAACTCGGCTGGAATGTTTCCTGGCCCAGGAGCTCTTCCATTAATCAATTCCCTGATTGCTTTGACCACCTCCTCAACTCGAATTTCCATTGAGTGATCCTCGACTATATTTTCAGCATTCCCCGTTTGAAACTCTGGTCGTCCTTCCGTCAATAATTTCTTAAAATGTTCGTCAAGCTGTGAGATTGTTATCGGAGATATAATGTCCCGTTTCATGTCCCTTCTTAGGCCTTTGATCAGCTTCCAGCTCTCAGCACTCTTCCTTCCCCCCAGGTATGTGTCAATCCTTGAGCAGTTGGTCTCCCAAGACTCGTTTTTCTTCCTGGTGATTAAAAGACGAACCCTCGCCTGGGCTTTCCTATACGCGCTGCGGGTGTCTGCAGTCCTAGAAGCCAGATAGTCATGGTACTTCCTACGCTTTTCTTCAATTACCTCCTCTACCTCTTTGTCCCACCAGTAGGGTTTCTGTACATCCTTGCTCTCATTACACATACCCAGGGCTTCCTTCGCAGCTGAATGTATGCAACTTTTGATGAACTGGTACAACTCTTCTGCAGTATCGAAAGTTTCTACTCCCAGTTTCTCATCCAGCCGCTTCCTGTAGAGTGCTTTCACGCTTTCATGCTGTAAGCTATCGATGTTGTAGTGCACTTGTTCGATCTTCGTTCCTTGTGGCTGGCACTTCTGATGTTGCAAGGTATTCCTCTGCAGCCCATACTTAACCGGAAATGCAATCTCCGCCTTGAGAAAATGGTGATCACTACCACAGGAGAACCCCCGGCAAACTCTTACTTGTTGAACCTTCATGGTACTCGTTTGCCTGGTGACCGCGTAGTCGATGATTGACTTCAGCCCCCGAGTTTGCTGAACCCACGTGTACTTATGGATATCTCGATGTTGGTAGAATCCGTTCAGTATTTTCAACTCGTTTTGTTCACACATATCAATGATGCGTGCACCGTTGTCATTCATCGCCTCTTCACCGAAAGGTCCAACAACTTTAGAACCATTCCTTCGTCCGGTTCTACCATTCAAATCTCCCATGATAATGACCTCCCTTGCCCTTCCAACCCTCAGAACCTCATCGTTGAGTTGCTCAAAGAACTGATCCTTTAGATTGACGGGAGCATCATCATTCACACCATATACTCCTAACAGGGCCACCTTGTGACCATGCAGTGTAAGATGCATTCTGATGATCCGCTGGTCTACTGCTTCCCAAGTAGTTATAGACGGACGCAAACTTTTCCGGATAAGTATGGCGACTCCTTGCTGTGCGCGTTGATCTTTACTGACACCACTATAGAACAGATCATAACATCCTAAGTTTTCTGATCCTGTGCCTTTCTTTTTCGTCTCTGTTAACACGGCGACATCTACATTATACTTTTTTACCTCCGATACAACCTCTGTCAATTTATTAGAAATGCCCTGTACATTCCATGTCCCAAAAACCATTGTCCTTTTCCGTAGTTTGTGTCGCAAAATCCGTTGTTTTCCATTATCACCGAGGCTATCTTTATTAGGCTTTTTAACATTAAGTTTTTTCCGGGTATCGGGGAGTTAGCCCGATGCCCCAACCCCCAACCTGGAGGACCAGGGTTTGATTTTGGAGTACCGTCTCCTAGACAGGCTGCTTTCACCACAGCTATGAGCCCTGTCTGCCCCTCTGATGAGTGGTTCATACGCCATGAAGCCGGTGACCATCTCCACCCCCCTTTAAGGCAGGGGCTACCAGCTGGGGTCCGCAGGCTTGCTAAACCTGTGACAGTACTGAGTACAGTCCCCCATACGGGCGGGTTTTTAATTTATGACGCTCCATATCGTCATATTGCATCAATTTTTGCAAATTATACTCTGTAAATGTACATTCATAGTACACAATGAAAACCAAGTACATTTATGCCTTACAAATCAAGTGTATAAGTACATTACCTATACATTACATTATAATTTATACTTTGTTTTGAATTTTGTACATTCAATGTGAATACAATTTTGTTTATGCGTATTTATGTATGTCTGTGTTTTCATTCATAATCATATGAATTTATTTTATATCGGATGAGGACTTAATTCCGTAATATATTTTAGAAAGTTACGCACCACAAAACTACTACAAAGACCGTAGTGTTCCATTTATCTTTACGCCCAAAGGAGACTTGATAAAATTTGGAAGAATTTGAATTTCTTTAATCATGGTTGTTATTTGTATTAAGGGCCGTTCAAGTATAATGATGGAAAGGATATCTGAACTTGCCCTGCGGTTTCTTCCAAGAAAAGGAGAGGGGTCAAGCCCTACGAAAGAGTCTTCCTTTAAACGGGGAGATTATTCTTTTATTTAAAGAAAATAATAAAAAAAAGGTCAGGCTTGTCTCATATATTTAAAAAAAGAGGTTTAAGATGTTGTCTAACGAGTGTTTCTTAAGAGGAAAGAGAGGAGTCAAAGGTCTTGCCAAAATGTCTTATGTATCACTTTTTTATGTTTTTTTTTTTTTCAATTATATTTAGTTTGGTTCCTTTTTAAAAATATTTGAGAAAAATTTGACCTCTGACTTTCAAATTTAGAAAACCACTCAATTTTTTATTTTATACATTTATTTCTCTCTATTTTTTGGCGGGTGTCGAAGAAGTCATGGGAAAACGTTCTTTCGATAGCAGTATTGACTAACAAGTTTTGATGCATCAATTGATGCCCTTAATCAAAGCAGATGAAAAAAGTTTGACCATTAACTTCCAGCTGATTCGGTCGTTCACAAAAAACTTAAGCGCCTGTACTTAGAATATACGAGAAAACCAGTGAAAACAGTTTTGAATAACCCATTCTGAATTCCAGACCGCTAAAATATTACAGCTATTCATCAATTGATCACAATACTATAAAATCTAAAATTTAAAGCGGATCGCTCAATCAGTTTTTACTGCTTTCCTCGTATTTCCATTGTTAGCGCTTAGGTATTTTTTAGAAGGGCCGATTCATTGGAGGAGTATTTAAGTACCTATGAAGAAATGAAATTTCAATAGAGATGTTGCATGTGCGAGGGATTTGCGATTTGACTGTTGTTTCTTATGTAAAAGTTTGCGAGAAACACGGTGGTGCCACTGGTTTTCTCTGAAATCATCTCCCAAGCTCAAAAAAAGCTCTCAAAGTGAGGCCAAAATGGAGGGGATATCCCACCCTACCCTGAGAGTCCAGCTCTACATCAAAAGAAACTCTCCATGCAAAGATAGGGAGCAAATACATAGCAGTGATGCCGTGTTTTCAGTTTTTGAGTCCCCAAATAAAGTGGCAACCCTGCTAATGTATTTGCTCCCTATCTATGTATGGAGAGTTTGTTTTGAGGTAGAGGTGGACTCTCAGGGTAGGGTGGGATATCCCCTCCATTTTGACTCACTTTGAGAGCTTTTTTTGAGCTTGGGATATGATTTCAGAGAAAACCGGTGGCATCATCGTGTTTCTTGCGAACTTTATCATAAGAATCAATGGTCAAATCGCAAATCCCTCACACAAGCAACATTTCCATTGATATATTCACTGGGAATAGTTCTGGGTCGCTAGCAAAGACGAGCAAAGGATCAGTTATTTTGCATGGCAATTTTGAGATTGCTTGACAAATCGTCGCTCCTCTGAAATGACGTAAGGGCGTATCTCAATTTCCACGTGAGCCTCGTCTTCCATATACCTCTATGCTTTCTGGGGCTCATGTGGAAATTTCGATACGCCCTTACGTCAGACGATGGACAAAGGGAGGAAAACTGATACTGCTATACGCACTTCTCCATCAAGATCAAGAGCAAGACATTTCTGACACCCGAGAAAACATTGAGTGATGAACAGCACGAGACACCATGTTTACACACGATGGACCTAGTTAGCAGTTGTTTATTGTTTATCGATGCATCATCTAGCCTCGGGTCGCTGTTGTGCTTAGCATCTGGAACCGCAACGAGAACATTTTTCCGATTTCAGCAGAATTACATTCTAATGATTCCTCTCCGAAATAATTTCCAACCCGGCGCGGCGTGGCGCACAGTGGATCGAATCAATAGGAAAGGTCGGACAAAATATGGAAACTTTAAAAGCTTATAACTCCATTTATATAGAATTTTGAGGTTCCGGAAGTGGCTCCATTGGTTTCCTCGTAAAATTGTCTTTGATTAACACCCCTTAAAAGAGCCGTATGCAAAAACGACATTTTTCGCCCCCCCACTAAAACTTATTCAAACTTCGGCTATCAGTTACTAATACTGGAGCGCTTCTTTCCCCAAATTTTCAGACCCCCAAAAAATTTTGGGGGGGCGCTAGGGGGGGTGGAAGTCAAAATCTGTGAACCTCGATATCTTTCGAACGAAACAAGATATTGAGGCCCGGTTTGGACGAAAAATCGTCTTAAATTGCATACTTTAAGATTCTAAAGGTCAAAATCCCAAAATTAAATTTTTAAATTATCTTATGTGCTTTTTTTCAGTTTTTGAGGAGGAAAAACAATTTCTTTTAAACAGATTAAACTGAAATTTCACATTTTTTGATTTGAACCAAAATCAGTTTTTTAAATTGCTCGTCTTTTTCCGCATCCAACGAGTGGTCGTATAACCTGGGGAACCGAACGGTTCCGGAGTTATGATCGATTGAAGTTTCCGCTCAACGCGCGCCGACCGATTTTCGCGCGCAAAAAAGTCGGATTTGACTGTTATTAAATCAGATTGAATATGAAAACTGAGCAAAATGCATTATTAGGGACTCTTGAGGGTCGCTGAGTTCAGAAATTACAGATACTTCCAAAAAATTCACGTTTTCAAAATTACAGCTCCGTACAGGACCACTGAGCGGCCGGTCGGCGCTCAGTGGGCCTCTAAAATAGCGCTACGGTGCTGTAATTTTAAAACCGTGAATTTTTTGGAAGTATCTGTAATTTTTGAACTCAGCGACCCTCAAGAGTCCCTAATAATGCATTTTGCTCAGTTTTCATATTCAATCTGATTTAATAACAGTCAAATCCGACTTTTTTGCGCGCGAAAATCGGTCGGCGCGCGTTCAGCGGAAACTTCAATCGATCATAACTCCGGAACCGTTCGGTTCCCCAGGTTATACGACCACTCGTTGGATGCGGAAAAAGACGAGCAATTTAAAAAACTGATTTTGGTTCAAATCAAAAAATGTGAAATTTCAGTTTAATCTGTTTAAAAGAAATTGTTTTTCCTCCTCAAAAACTGAAAAAAAGCACATAAGATAATTTAAAAATTTAATTTTGGGATTTTGACCTTTAGAATCTTAAAGTATGCAATTTAAGACGATTTTTCGTCCAAACCGGGCCTCAATATCTTGTTTCGTTCGAAAGATATCGAGGTTCACAGGTTTTGACTTCCACCCCCCCCTAGCGCCCCCCCAAAATTTTTTGGGGGTCTGAAAATTTGGGGAAAGAAGCGCTCCAGTATTAGTAACTGATAGCCGAAGTTTGAATAAGTTTTAGTGGGGGGGCGAAAAATTTCGTTTTTGCATACGGCTCTTTAAAATGTGATGAAATAAACATCAAAAGGGTATCCCTGGGTAAGGGCACCAAAATGCCCCTCAGTAGTTAACAATCCACCACATGTTTTTCAACTCCCCATACACATTCGAATATCTGAGACTCTGACAGTCTGCATGAGGAGGCGAAGTTTTGCTGAACAACCTGCAATACTCATTGCAGCGTTAGAAATGTATTAGCGCGAACGTAATATTGAGTGGGTCGGAACTACACATTTGCATATTACACCGAGAAATCACACCGCTCATGCACCGCGAGCTGAAATTGCAGAGGTGTATGAATGTCATGGTCAAGTTCACGATCTTGCGTAAGAATGTCCTTATGAGTGAAGATGCTTGCGAATTCAATGTTGCCACGTTCTCGCGTTAATAAAAAACAATGTATTACTTTTTCTTTGTTAGTGATTGTAAAAACACAAAATTTATTCTACTTACATTTAATTCAGTAATTTTCTCAGTTTCTTCAAAGACCGCTTCCTTCTCAGACGCTGAATCCTTACACAACACTCTTTCAATTGTACAAATTATTGCCAAAATACTTTTACAACCAAATCCCTTCTCAAAACTAATCTTACCCTCACATTCTTTTGTATTAAACGCATTTTCTAAAAAAAGGAATGATTATACATTAGAATAAAATTGAAGAAAAAAAATTACTATAATTTATATTTTTCCGGAAATTTGACACAAACGCTCTTTTATATTTTAATTGATGCGCATAAATGATTATTTCATAGAAATAGGAAAACAAAGTAAGTATTTCATAAGAAAATACTTCCTACACTTCCGGTCGGAATAACTGAGAGGGATAAATTATATATCATCCTACGCATAAGGATTAATTTTATAGCTTACATTTATTCAACGAAAAGGTAAACAATTATTTCGTAACAAGATGCATCACACTCTTCTCTTCTTGTTTTTTACGCCTACACTTGCATTGTAGGATCCGAAAAATCCTTAAATTTACTTATTCAAATAATATAATTTCCCACGCAATCCGTCATCAATTTTACTAAAAATAACTACTCCTACTTATTATTTTAACACCTACAAACTCCTATAAAACAAGTAACTTTTCACGGGAGTATTCATTCAATTTTATTGAATCTAACAGTGCGAAAAAGTGTTAAGTGAGTAAAGATTTTTTCAACTAAAAAAATAAAAAAGTGTACACATACCTTTTGATCGAACAAGAATAAAGTGAGTATGCAACATTTTAATAATTGTTAGAAATAATTGTGATTTATTCTTCCACATTAGTTCAACGAAGTGATTTTTTTTTAAAAAAAAATAATGAATTCATTTTCTTAATCACCAGAGCTACTAACTACATTATTATTATTTCCCAATTCTAAAATTACAGTGCTCCTATCATCTACGAGGTGCGTGATCAAAAAGTTCCCGGATTGGTGCCGCCCTGGGCTGAAAAATGGTCCAAACGAGCTAAACTTAGGCTCGTTTGAAAGCTTATACTCTCACGAGTACACTCCTTTTTAGTTTTTGAAAAAATATTTATTAGTTTTCGCACAGCGTCAATTTTACGGAGACGTGTTTGCGCCGTGCGGCGATTTTGTCTGCGAACGAGAAATGACCAACATCCTTTTCCAACTTTGAGGTGGCTGATAAGACAGGTGCATCCAGCGATCACGCTGATATGAGCCTATCCTACCTCTGGTGTACTTGCACAAGATAAACCACTATTTTTTACCTGAAATGTGTCACTTGGAACGCATCAAGATGCAATTTTTCGAGTTTTTCGTTTTTTTTTCGATCCCTAAAATTAACGCTGTGCAAAAACTAATAAATATTTTTTCAAAAACTAGAAAGGAGTGTACTCGTGAGAGTATAAGCTTTCAAACGAGCCTAAGTTTAGCTCGTTTGGACCATTTTTCAGCCCTTTTCAAAATTTATTTTTTTGAATTAAAAAAATCGCCATGCGACGCAAACATGTCTCCGTAAAATTGACACTGTGCAAAAACCAATTGATATTTTTTCAAAAACTAAAAAGGAGTGTACTCGTGAGAGTATAAGCTTTCAAACGAGCCTAAGTTTAGCTCGTTTGGACCATTTTTCAGCCCAAGGCGGCACCAGTCCGGGAACTTTTTGATCACACCTCAGTAGGGAAAAAATGGGGACACTGAGGGCGTATGCTCATGTACCCTCAGTGTCCCCTTTTTCATTTTTTTTTTTTTTTTTTTTTTTTATTAGGCGAAGGAAAGTTTTTAAAACCTATCCTCTCTACTTGCATTTCTTTCCGGAGTGTTTGCTTGTGCTCATGAGTGACTTTTGCATGTAGCGCTTGACCGAATTTATCTATAGAATCACTCATCATTCAATCACACCTTCCTCTTTAAGCTCTTGTTCTGTAGAGTTTATCTCAATTTCAACGCCTGAATGTCCTGCTTTTTGTGCTGTTCTCAGGAGAAATAATCGCTCAACTAACTCATTTATATCATTCCAGCGTATATAATCTACTTTTTTATTAGTGGCTGGTAGGAAGCCAGATCCTGTTGTGGAAAAGATCTTTTGGATTATACTCCGATATTTTAAACCTGAACTACTAGCGATTGGTTTATCTTATCATACTTTTGTAAATGTGCGTTTGATGCAAGTAAAATTTCTTTATACAAATTCAAGTCTTCTTTAGTGTAAATATGTGGGTTTGGTAGCTTTTTGAATAATAATTCGAACAATCCTGGAGTCCCTTTGAAAATATGATCTTTTATATGAATATCATCATTTTTATCAAAATCAATTTCAATGTTCCCTATACGCCAAGTATTTTTATTAACATCAATGCGAACTCCAAACTTAGTATCGAACTTACCATCTTTATCCCTCCATAATTTTGTTAAAAACTCATTGGAAACTGGTCCAATGTGTTCAGAATACTTTCTCCAGTTTTGTGAAATGCTATTTTGCAAATTATCCTCACCATCGTTAGACCAACTTAAATATTTCTTAACAGAATCCTTCGGGGTACTTAATTTTTGATTATGACTTTCTCCTTCATGATATTTGTTAAAATGTTCTAGTAATTTTACCTCTTCCTTTTTGTTGACTTTTGAAATAATTGGTTTTTCAGAGTTGTGATCTGAAGTTTTAGTCAAATCCACCAATGTTTGCAGTGGTTTCACTAAAGGCTCAAAATATTTTTTGGATTCATTTTCCTTCACTATCCAATCTTTCTTTAAAAGTCTATATTTTTACGTATTGAATCGCGCGGCTGCTTTAATTATTTCTTCTTTTACTTCCATATTTCTCTATAAACTGATAAACGAATCTAAGCCTTTTCGATACTTACCTGTGTTCACTGAGCAGTCTTTATTTATAGACAAAAATCCAAATGGTTTTATCCAGCATTCTTTACAAAGTTTTTTAAAACTTTCAAAAGTTAAATCTGTACTGGCACAATCATTATATGCATCTCTTAAATTCATATCATCGATTTGAAAAAGACAAATTAGATTAGCGTTGTCCCTTATTAACTGTTTTTTTATTTTGCTATAAGTTTGTGCAAGAAAAAAGCAGTCTATATTTGAATGCCTACCCATAGAGTAAATCTCTTAAATTGCTGCCTGAGGTAAATTAATAACATCATCAAAAATACAGATTGAATGATTCTCAACATGGGGGTTCACCCCCTGGCCGCTACGCAGCCCAACCTCCCGAAGGCGCTCCGCGCCATCAATGGGTCGCTTCGCGGCCCTATTTTTACCTCCTATCAGTGTTAGTTTCATTTTTCCCCTCAAAAATTACAATATGAGGTATACTTTATAGAATGAAATAATTTTTGGTTTTGATGAATAAAGAGAAAATTTTTTTTTGAAGTCAAGAGGAAACGTTTTGGAATGACAGCTCCTTCATGAAATATTGCAGTAAAACAACGAAAAATGATAATCAGGTAGCAAGTAAATTCAATAAAAGTCGGGGCATGAACACCTTGCGTCCACCTTGATCCAAGTGGACGCTACTGAAGTCTTGACGTCTTAGACGACTCGGCCACCGCTCTACCTAGCCGCAAAAATAATGAAAATCGGCCTGGTAGATCGCTGGAACTAAGCGTTACCAGTTACGCAAAATTAGGAGGTCTCGGAGCTTATAGTATAGATAGCTGAATAGGGCATCTCAAATTGGGTAATCATTGATCCGAACTTTCAACACTGCTGGTCAACGTTAAAAGCATTGATTATTCACTTTTCGATGGTGAAAGTGCAGAAGTGCGTATCTCGATTTTTGACAGTTTTGACAAATCCGCCAACAATAGGTTTAAAACACTAATTGCAGAAATGCGTATCTCGTGATAAAGTGTCAATTTTTAGTGCCGAAAACGCGAATCTCGGCATTTCGGCCGTATTTTCTAACAGCGCGAGAAATTATTCAAAATATTGATGAAGTCTGAAAAAGCATCTTATTCTTGCTATCCTCAAGAATTATTACCCTTCAACTGACAATAAGGAGGATTGTGGACAATTTTTTTTACTCTCCTGAAAAATCGTGTTTTCCGAGATACGCACTTCTGCACTTTCACCATCCTTTTAAGCTTAATCTCCTGTTTAAACCATGCAAAACCTGTCATGACGACACTAAAATTGTATGTCTTTCTCCCATATGTGTAATCTGGTCAGTTGGATTTTAAGCGAGCCATAGCGCATGTGGTGGGGTAAGGCAACCTCTTCATGTAAAAAGATAGTACATCCGTAATTTTTGAAACTGACTTATGAGATTATTGCAAAAGCGAGGGGATATGGGGTTGCGGAGTTATCAGGTCGCAGTTCGATTAGCGCCATTAGAATCCCGAACATTGGGCAGCGATGTTACCCATCGTGAGGTGCAGTTGACATACCGTGCTAAAAATAATAGCTTTTTGAAAAAAAAGATTATTAAGATAAAAAATCAAACAGAAGGAAGTTAACCTTTTAAAACAACATGTATTAACTGATTCTTCAAGCAATGAAAAAACTAAAGAAACTTATCAATGCTACAAAAAACTAAAGAAACCTAACATTATTACAGCTAAAATAGCATGTTGCGTGGTGTCTAACGATTGAGGTTGTTCAATAACGATTAATCGACTCGAAGCATTTCCAATGGAAAAAGCGGCCTTCCCGCACATTGCTGCAAGTATTTTTTCAGTCATATCACACAAAATTCAATTATGAAAAAAAAAAAAAAAAAAAAAAAAAAATGGAAAAATTAAATTGAGAAAAATGGAAAAACAATAAACGTTGTTAATGCGTGAAACAATAATAAAATAGAGAACGAGTAGACGAACTACTAAATAAATATAAAAAAAACCTCAGCGTGTTGATTTAATTTATTCAGCAAACTTATTCCAGAAAAAAAAAAAAAATAACGGTGTAAAATATACGGTCATATTTCCTCGCTGTGGAATGAAGTTTACATGAATATTCGGAAGTTGGCAAATTTATTTTTGATGAAGGTGAATTCTCTGGAAAACTTGTTAATTTTTTCTCTAAAATTTTCACCAAAGATAATATACTCGCAATTGTCCACAGAATCTGTGAAATTTATAATGGAAAATATTCATACGTTTTGTCAAAAATATATATTTTAGAGGGAAAATTTGGCGACTTTTGAATGCTCTTACCGCAAAGCCTTATACCATTGGAGGCAATTCTTCCAAATTGGCAATTTAAATCTGTGAAAAATATCAAATTTTTGGCTGTAGGCCCCCACTGGGATTTGAGCCAGTAAACTAATAGTAGAAAAAAATAAGAAGAAAAAGGAAATTTAGGTGAGGCATAATCGATTGTTTCACATTAATTTAAGTGGATAGTAATAAGCTGTGCTGCTGAGTTGCAAAAGTAGCCTCTGTATAGCATGTTGCGACTGGGGGAAAAGTATTCCTTTCAAATATTCGTTGAGTTCCTATCAGGTAAATGTATTAATGCTGAGGAAGAGTGAGTAGTTCCTTTTGGCAGAAAGATATACAATTTTAGTGTCATGGTTTTTGCCGGTGAAGTCAAAGCTCACTCTGTTAAAAATCAATGATTTACTCTGAGTGAATAGCTGGTACGAAAAAAAAATCCAGCGTGAAATTCTCGCCGCACTCTGAGTGAATAGATCAGAGCGTGAATATCACCAACAACGGACGAATTAGTTTAGCTCCATCAAATAACGTGATTTCAGTAGCATCCAATATGAGCGTTGAATGACTAAGTGGTAACGCACTTGCCTATCACCGCTGCGATTCGAGTTGACAACATGGCAGGATCGCGTTAGTGATCACTCGCTGAATCTATAATTACCTGTAATTTAATCTTCAGCGCATATTATTAATGCTGCAGTGGGTGCATCTCATAACTATGAACGTTACGCCTTTTCTCAAACGCTTACATTGTGAGTTGCAATGCAAATAGTTACGTCCACTCTTGCAATCCTCTGAATTTTTTCATGTAAAATGCACAATGCGCCCCTCGAACCCCCAAATCATATGGATTGCATTTTGCAAAAAGGAACCACTAGCATTGCAATGATGCTAAGATTGTGCAACTTCATCTTTTGCAATAAAATTACGGAAATCGTGAAAAACTATGAAATTTAGATGGTAATTTTTGTCTTAAATTTACAGTTTTTAGCGAGTAAAATAGAAACTATTAATGGATAATCGGGTTTTTCCTCCAAGACAAAAGAAGTTGCACAATCTTAGCAACATTGCAATGCTGTGGTTCCTTTTTGCAAAATGCAATCCATATCTACTCACCTCGTATATCTAAAAACGTAGCGTGCTCCCCGAGGTCCCCATCAGTACTAGATATTTGCGGGTTTTGGATTTCTACACCTAATAGTTGAACTTCATTATATTCTAACGCGTGGATGAAATTATCTAATTCAATAAACTCGTTTAGAGGAATTTCATCATTTTGATGTGCTTGATTAAATTCAAATGGAATCTCTTCATTTGGAAATTGATCGTTTTGAAATTCATCATTTTGAACTTCAAAATTTTCAATTTCAAAATCCTCCACTCTACATTTTCAATTTGATCAACCACAATTGCTGCATTTTCTAGAAGATGAAACATATGTGGAAAATGCGTGTTCCTAAGCACATTTAATATGTGTTCTTCGAGATTATTGTTTTTTATTAAAATTATGTGAGACATATTAATAATTAAAAAAAAAAAAAAAAAAAAAAAAAAAAAAAAAAATTCTTTTACAGTGTCGTCGTCTCGTAAATCACGCAGGAAATGTAAATCTCCACTTCATTTAAGCCGTAAAATACTACCTTTCGATAAAACGATTCACTTCACAGGAAAAATCCCTAAGGATTCTGATAGACTACCCAGTGGATTGAACACTGCATTGGACTATTTGCCCAACAATTTTGACTTACTATCACATAAGCCGGCGGATTTGAAAACACAAGCTCGAGAAAAATCTCCTGGCGGTACAAATTGGTGTACGAAGCTTTTATTTTTCCAGATCAATTCTTTATCAATTGGGGATTGCAGAAACCATTCACTGAAGCGGAGAAGATTCAACATTGGCTCAAATATTACGTAAATCACGATTGGAGCAATTTTCACTGTGTTAAACAAAAATATTCGATTCAAAAATGATAAAACTAGTACAAACAGCGTTTGATTCAACATAATTATTTTGGAAAATTCGGTCACCGATATAGGCGGGTTTTTAACGAAAGCTTCGAGTGAAATAATACGGTTTTTGGAGTCAACATTCGTACGCTATCCCTCTTTTAGTTTCAAGACGTATCTTGAACTTGAATGTTATTATTTTCATCTTGTTACGGAAGATGAGATGGCCAAAAGTCATATGAGTAAAACATATAACTTAATGAATCAAATTGATGTAGAAGATGTTTACAGAAATATGATGCGAGATATTTTACACGAAGAGACGGAGTTTTTTACTCATCGTTCTCAATGGGTTTTAAAGGATTGCAATAAAGCTTTTTTATAGGTACTTAATTAAATATCAACCAATGGGAGGTTCGGGTTACTGTGATCTGGATAAAATAAAAAAATGTCGTTATGTATTAAATTTCAAAAGTAAGGATAATAATTGTTTTCGATACGCGATTTTAGCTCCGCACGTGAAAAGACCTGATTTTTTAAAATCTTACACTCTGGAAATCATTAAAATGTATGATTGGCCAGATTCTCCAATGCTTTTGGATAACTTGAGTGATTTTGAAAACAAAAATAATATTTCTGTCAACATTTACACTTTTGATTCTGAGAAAGAAATAATACATCCTATGCGTATAGCAAAACAAGAGTTGGACCGACATAGAGATTTATTGTTTGTTTCCAATCATTTCATGTTGATCAAAGATTTTTCAAAAATGATGTGTTATTTCACAAAAAAGAGAGCTTACGATTTTTGTAAAAAATGTTTTTTAGGATTTAAAAGGAACGCTGAATTAAAATCACACTCAAATTCTTGCTCAGGTATTCAAATAATTTCTCACACTGGGGTCACTACAATTCCTGTTGCGATAAGAAAACGAGGGGATGCTATCACCTTAACAAATTGCAACTCAGATTTTTCCTTCCAAACCGCAATTCTTAACGGGTTGGATGAACAAAATTTTAATTGGGATGGAATGATAAGTAAAAGCATTTTTATTGGCGATGTGAAGCGTTTTGAAAGAAAAAATTCACAAATCAGTGTTAACATTTTTACGTGCGATCAAAACGGAAAAATATTTCCTGTTAAAGCTAGTGATACGGTTAAGAAAATTCACAAAGACTTGCTCTTAATCCGGTCTAAAGAAGGGAATTTTTACTACGAAATTAACAACTTAAGAAAATTAGTTCAATCAAAAATTTCAAAACAAAATCGCGGGGACAAAATGTTTTTCTGTAAACGATGTTTAAGTCACTTTTGGTCAGAGTCTGTCCTTAACAAACACATTGAGCTTTGTCGAAACAATGCGATAGGTAGAAATATTCTTCCAACATCTGCAAATAAATGGGTTGAATTCAAAAATTACAAAGCTAAGGAATTATTGCCTGTATGTTTATTTTTGGATTTAGAGTGTAGTCTTACACCTATTCAAAAAAAAATCAGCGATATTACAACGTACATTCAAGAACATCAGGTTACGTCTTGGTGTTTATATCCCGTCTCTATTTATGAGGAGAGAAAACCAATTCTTTACAGAGGGGAAAATGCGATCGAAAATCTTTTGGATCGAATCGGAGAGGAAGTCGAGTATACTGAACTTGTTTATGACGTTTTTGAGCCGTATCATTTAACAACAAGCGAACGTTACCGTTTATGTGCGGTGGCCAAGAGTTGTTGCATTTGTGAGGGAAACTTCGCGCTTTGTGACACGAAAGTAATTCATCATAATCATTATACAGGCGAAGTAATCGGTGTCGCACATTCAACATGTAACATTCTACTTTCGCGACCGAAAATTGTACGCGTTTACTCGCACAATATGATGAATTATGACATTCAACCTGTTATCAGAGGTACCTCTAAAAATAGACGAAGGCGTGTAAAAATAATACCTACGACAGAAGAGAAGTGTATAGCTCTGACGGTTCAAGTCGGCTCATTTCAATATCAATTTATAGATACGTATAAATTTTTGCAAACATCTTTGGATAAACTATCTCAGATGATGAATGATGCAGAACTTGTGCACACCAGGAAACATTTTCCAGAACATCTCTTCGAGTTTGTCAAACGAAAACAAAGTTTTCCGTACGATTGGGTTACGGACTCAAGCAAATATGATTTACCTTTTTCAGAGAGATCTGCTTTTTACAACAATCTCACCAAAGAAAACATTTCGGAGGAACGTTACTTACACGCTTTGAATTTTTATAAAGCCGCCGGATGCACTGATATGGGAACTTTCAGCGACAAGTATTTACTTTTGGACACACTCCTACTCACGGATTGCTTTTTAGCGTTCCGGAATAAGCTTTTTTCAGAGTATAAAATTGATCCATGCCACTACTTAACTCTCCCCCACTACGCGTGGGACAGTATGTTATTTTCAACTAAAGTTAAAATCGAATTGTTGACTGAAATCGATATGGTCCACTTTTTCTTGAAAGGTTGCAGAGGTGGCATCACCAACTCCGTGAAAAAATTTAGTAAAGCTTCGAATAAATATGTCGGAGAAGAAAATGTGAAAGATGAAATTTTTTTAGCTTTATTCGATGCGGTTTCTCTGTACTCGTGGGCATTAAAACAACCTTTGCCGGCGGGTGATTTCCGTTGGATGACACAGCAGGAAATCGACGATTTTGATCTTTCGAAAATCGATGTTTTTGGAGATGTCGGTTTTGTGCTCGAAGTGGATCTAAATTACTGTCGGAAAATTCATCACGCTCATCAACAATTTCCTTTTTGTCCAGAATACATGATTCCACCCAATTCGTTTTCAAAACATCCTAAATTATTATGCACCTTATATGATAAAAAAAAATATGTCATTCATTACCGGATGCTAAAATTAGCTCTGAAACATGGATTAATTCTTGAAAAAATTCATCGTGGAATTTCATTCAGGCAAGCCAGAATATTAGAGCCTTACATTGATAAAACTATTGCTCTCCGACAAGCAGCCAAGAACGATTTTGAAAAGACTATTTTCAAATTTTGTTGCAACAGCATATACGGTCGTTGTTTGATGAATACGAGGAATCGTTTGGATCTGACGCTTTGCACTGATCCTGAGCAATATCAGAAATTAGTTTGCGATAATTTCTTCAAAAGATCTGTGATTTATGATGATAATTTAGCCGCTGTCCATCGACTGAAAAAATATATCAAACATAGCAGTCCAGTACAAATTGCTCAATGCATTCTGGATGTATCCAAATGTAAAATTTACGAATTTTACTATGAATTTTTACTTCCCAATTTTAAAGACTCGCTCCAATTAATTCTCCAAGATACGGACAGCTTACTTGTGGAAGCCAAGGGTGATTTGTACAAATTTATGAGCGAAAATATGGATCAATTTGACACAAGTGATTTTCCAAAAGATCATTCACTACACTCAGATAGAAACAAAAAAATTCCTGGAGTTTTCACGGAAGAATTCAATGGAGATCCGATCAAATTCGTAGTCTCACTGCGTCCAAAAATGTACTCGGTAACGACAGTGAATTCGGAGAAGAAACGAGGAAAAGGTGTGAAGACGTCTACCCTCCAGAAAGAAATAACGGTTTCAGATTATTTGGACTGCCTGTTTCAACGAAAGGATTTCTCTCACGATCAATGTTCGATAATCAGTAAAAAACATGTTCTTTACACCGTCAAAACAAAGAAAAAAACACTATCGTCATACGATGATAAAAGAATGGTCGAAAATAATGGTATAACAACTATCAGCTACGGATATTGTTACTTCGAAGATCACCGACTTCAACTCAGCAAAGTTCACGAAGAGCTTCTTACAAAATTTTCCTGCGAAATTGAAGATGAAGAAAATCTTCAAACGTAAATTGAAGATAAAGAAAAACTTCAAACGTAAATTGTCATTGGAGTCGTATAATTTTCCTTCAAAATGCAAAGTAGACAACTAGTGATACGTCAAGGATGTGAATAACTGAAAGGAGGAGAATATTTTGAAAATTATGATTTTTGGAAGGAGGCGTGTACTTCGGAGGCGAGAAAAAAATATAAAAACTTGAGAATTTCCTCCTTTTCTCTTTTTATTTCAGAAGTGAAGCAAAAAAAAAAATGAGTTTGAAAATCTTCGAAAAATATATCAAATGGTCAGAAGTTTTTGCTGATCACATTATCGTGACAAATTTGGAGGAAGAAGCAACATTTTCCGAGATATCACCTCAATTCATCAACCAAATTAGTCATTTAATCGATTGGGATGCACTCTCCAAAAATTCGGAAAATTTGGATGAAAAATTCTTGGATTTGTACAGTCATCTTCTTAATTTCAAACATATTCTTCGAGATCGCAAATTGTCTTTAGACTTCATCCGGAACCATGGACTCGCTCAAAGGAATGAGTGGGATTCGATTTCTAAACATCAAGAATTAACTTCAGAATTTATGGAAGAGTTCCAAGATTTAGTGAATTTCGATTTAATCTCTAAATATCAGAAACTTTCTGAAAACTTCATTCGCAAATTCCGCAAAAAATTGAATCTGGAATTTATCTTGAAATTTCAGAAAATACCTTCCTCACTGCGAGATGAATTAGAGACTCAATTCTTTTGAGGAGTATGGGTGTCACAGTAAAAATTCGAAGTCTCACCGAGGATCTGCCCATATGCTTTAAATCTCCAAAATATCCATTCTCGCCCGCATAATAAATAAAAATCAGATACTCTAACTTTTAAGCGCTCAGCCGATAGGCGGCGCTTTTTGATTTCGACCTGCCACTAGAGCTCTAGTATACTAGTGCGCTCAAGCGATCAAATAGCGCACCAACTCATCGATGCAAGAAACGCCATTTTTACTTTTTTTTTTTTTTTTGATTACCTCATTATGCCTCTGTGAATACGATTAAATGCAAATTAGCGTAAGAAATAAATAACAGTCCTAAAACTCTCTTTGCTATGCGATTTATAGTTATCCTATAATTACTTCTGAAAGTTCAAGATTCGCGTTCTGTTTTCCGAAAACTTTTGCACCGGTGATAACCTTATTCGGAGACCTTAGTAGAATTCGCCTACATCTAGGTTATGTGTCTTTGACCTAGGTACTGGAGAGTATTGCCATCCTTTTGCCCTTCTCTGATTGGTTCATGAGTTTTG